>OX421845.1:12970087-13250087 GCA_949127995.1 Suillia variegata | reverse complement strand
GATAGATAGATAGATAGATAGATAGATAGATAGATAGATAGATAGATAGATAGATAGATAGATAGATAGATAGATAGATAGATAGATAGATAGATAGATAGATAGATAGATAGATAGATAGATAGATAGATAGATAGATAGATGGATAGATAGATAGATAGATAGATAGATAGATAGATAGATAGATAGATAGATAGATAGATACACTCAGTGTTTCTTTAAATTCTCTTTGTTTTTTTATTTAAAGGATACTCACTTTTTTGGGGTTATCTTAAAACTAAAGTGGAGCAACTACAAAACTTCCCACTTCCATTTAATCCAGAGCAATGACAAATCGTCACGTAATTTCAATTAAACATGCCGCAAACGGAAAAACAAATACAATCCACATACCGAAACGGACGACGGACACGGCCAAACAAACGAAACAGCCCAAACAAACCGAATGGAATGCAGCAGCGTGCGCATGAAAACGCACGCGTGTTGCATGTCAATCATTATCGGCAACTTGAAAATCAAATTAAACCGAAACTTTTGGCAGTTGTTAGGATGGAGATGGCGATGCACTTGCCACTTGTCAGGGCGAGCACGTTGCAGAGCGCGTTTGGTTGCATTGGAGCGCTTGTATGCATCTCCGCTGCACACGCAACGAATGCGGGACAACGCGGCACACACACACACAATGCGAGGCGGCTTAGTGACCTAAAATAGGTGCCACCGATGCAGCACAGTACTTTGATAGGAGGATAGAAATTATTTTACAAATTAAACTTAAGTTGTGAATTTAAAGTTTGAAACTGAATATTGTTACCAGAAAATTTTGACATGAAAATCATCTTACAGATACGATACTGTTAGATACTTTAGATATATTTTGTAATTACAATAAAAAAATTTATTCTAAAAAACAAAGTTATAGCACGAGGTTCTAACAAGAGATTGCACCGATTATACCCACTCAAACTTTTTCTAATACCTTGAGAGATGAGATCTGAGACGTTCGAGGTATAGAAAATATACTAGATTTATTGTCCAGCTTGCATTTACGAGCTCTATGCCGATTTTGCCAGAGCTAAACGCTTTCAAATTCAGCACCAGGTTAGGTCATGTCGCTCGTATCGAAGTAGATGCTCCGAAGAATGAAATGTTTCGCATGGATCTGGGCGTTCAATGACGAAAAATGGGACATCCTAGTCTGCAAATTATAGACCAAGATTTGTTCCAAAAGGTAACAGAAAAAAGGAAGCTAATGAGACCAGTGAATTGCCAGCTACATAAGTGAAGTACTTACTACATATATTTATATACAAGATCAACTTTCTGTCTACATACTATTTTCTTTTAGGTAGCTAGACCTTTTAGTGTACATTTAAGTACTGTGCCCACCGCCTACGCGAATTCATTGTCGCGCGCGTATATGGGCAAACAACAAACAAACAATCGAAAAAGAAGCAGCGTAGAGTATTTTCGTTGCAGTGTGCAAGCTGTGCTAAGCGTAACGTATTTGCTGCATGCCGCACTATGCTGGCATTATTTGAAATCAGTTCGAGCAGTTAGTTCGAGTTTGTGAATGAATTCGAGCGAACCGGAGGAGCGCTTTGCATATTGTACCAATATGCTGCCTGTCGCGTTGGCTACGCATGCGCAGCTGCACTTTGGCGGAACTAATTTTATTTTGATGGCGCAACAAATCCGATTCCATGTTCCAAGCCACCAGTAGTGGACATTGTTTTGAGTGTTTGTTTGTTTATTTGTTAGTTGGTTGGTTGTTGCTTCGCGGCATTAATGTCGTGATTATTTATTAAAGCAGCGGCAACACAACAACAGCAGCAGCAACAACATCAGCAGGCAGCTAAGGCCGACGATCGTTTCAACATGACACTGTAGAATTTTTTTGTTGTTCTTCTGTTTCGTCTGTTCATCACATGGAATGCGACATGAATGCCGCTCGTGGATGCACCTGCATTTTGTTCGAGTTCACGCTTTGATTCGTTACGAAATTGTTTTCATACCACCGTACAGAGAACCGTCGGCACAATGCTCTGCGGTAATGGCCAAGAACGACCGGGTTTAGAAGTAGTCAAATACAACAAGTCAAACTAACAGACAGTCCACCAAGCAACTAGGCGACCAAGCACTTGTAATTGCTTCTCGTAAATTGTCGCGTTGTTGCTGTTGCTGTTGTTGTTTTAAGTTTTTAAGTTTTTAACACACCGATTGGAGTTTGGTCTGACGTTGAACGTTTTGTCATGGCAGATTTACTCCGCAATTTATACTCATAACGTGTTTATGAGTAATTATCGGATGTTGAATGACTCTGGTGGTTAGGCACAATGCTGATAAGTTCCAAGATGAGTTGTTGTAAATACACGCAGAGAACGATCGGCAGCGGTCAGCGATATTTTGTTTACTCTTGAGTACTGTTAATTTTTTACCGTATTAAATATTATAAAAGGTAATGATCACCTTCTTATATCCTTCTCTTCGTTCTTTTAGCTTTCTTCCAATTTTGTTTCTTTAATTAATTGGTTTGCTTTTGTCTTTCCTTTATACATTTTTTTATTTATTGCTTCTTTGTTTTTACTTCCTCAATACTTTTTTTTTATCTTTACTTCTCCATTCTTTTAAATATTTTTTTTTTATTCCTTTATTTTTAATTTCCTTTTACTTTATTATTTTATTTCTTTGATTTCTTCTCTTTGTTTCTTTTTACTTTATATCTATTTTTGTTTCACTATATTTTTTGTCTTCTTTAATTTTTGCATTTCTTTCTTACTCTCTTTCTTTGTTTCTTTCTTTCTTTCTTTCTTTCTTTCTTTCTTTCTTTCTTTCTTTCTTTCTTTCTTTCTTTCTTTCTTTCTTTCTTTGTTTGTTTCTTTCTTTCCATCTATCTATCTATCTATCTATCTATCTATCTATCTATCTATCTATCTATCTATCTATCTATCTATCTATCTATCTATCTATCTATCTATCTACCTATCAATCTATCTGTATTTTTGCATATCTCTCTGTCTCTCCGTTTATTTTATGTAGGATCGTTCCTGAACATAAGAAACTATATTTGGGATTAGGACCAACGAGTATCTCCCACTTTTAATCCCTGCAAATAATTATTTTAATAACATCTGAAAATTCCTCATTTCCTCTGAATTTTTTCTTCGCCTGCATCTCGGCCAGACTGTTAGCTCGTTATCCTTGTCACATTTGTGTCTTTGCACGCGCATAAGTAATTCCAACAAAGACTCCAAAGACGACAACAGCGAACTTCTTCAGGTTGCGACTGGCTCTTGTAGATCTTATAGCGCATAAGTTGCAGATTGTTGTGCACGCGCGCGCTCATCGCCTAAGCAGCCGCAGTCCTTCGCACTGCTACGCCACTAACAATGTAGCTTATTTTTATTGTTGTATTGTGCTGTGTTGGTGTGTTGGTGTGGTGGTAGTTGCACTTGTGTGTGCGGCGTCCTCGTGCAATTATTATTTACCTCGACATAAAGGACATGCTTTATGCGCCTATCGCACCCACTAGAAACACTTGTGGATGTGTTGTTGTTCTTGTTGCTGTTGTTGGCTGTGTACAAGTAGCCTTGTGCGCCTATGGCAAAATTCTAGGTTCTTGGTACTTACATTTTTTTTATACTTTTTTTGTTGTTTTTGTTATGCTTCGTGCCTAAAACTGCATCTGTTGGCTTTGTTGGCGCGCATCCAACATTCGCCACGTTCTATTTGGCTCGCAATCTGCATCGCGGTTGATTTTGCTTTGCGAACACTTGTTTGTGGTCTGGCCTGGCCCGTTCTGGCCCGTTCTGGCCTGGCCTAGTCTGGTCTTGTCTCTCGTTTGCTATTTACGCTGCGCTGTGCTGTGCAGCGCTGTTGCTCGTTGGTCTGCCCAGATGCAGGTGTGCTTCTCACGCTTTGTCATTTTAGCTGCACGAAATTCTTAACTTTTTTTTTGTTTTTGTTGTATATTTCGCTTTGCTGCTGTTCTCTTTTTTTTCTCTGGAATTTGCTTGCAATTAATAATTGAGTTTGTGGAATTTTGAATGGCTCCCTACTATATTTTAATTTGGCGTTGGCAAAAGTCAAGGTTAATGTCTAGAATGAGGTTGGCTTTTAATTATTATTAAATTAAGCACTTGGTTCATACTATACATATATGATACATAAGTTAACAAGGCATTTCGTAAAAGAACCGCTCTAATAATAAACTAAAGAAAGCTTTAAACAAAATTTATATTTAATTTAAAATTGAGCTTTGGACAGTTTATAAAAAAAGTTTATATTCTCGGTGTAAGGTTTTATGATTTCTAACTATTCTGTGGCATAAAGGAACAGAATGACATCATTCCAGTTAGAAAAGTTTTCCCAAATTATTGTCTTTCGATAACTGCAAGGCATTGTTAGAAGAAGAAGTTTACATACGAGTACTCGCAGGATTTTAATAAATATTTTGTTGAATTTTTTGAAAGATTGATGTTTTGTTATTGTATATATACAAACTAATATTGTATTTATTAAAACCTTGTTGAGAAGAAGTTTAAAGTTTTTAACTTCTTAGTTTCACGCATGAATTTAAGAAGAATAGAAATAGGAAGAGTACGATTTTTTTTCATACCCAACATATCACAACCCAGTATTCGCAGTATTGCTCTTGCAAAAGCCGGACGCTTACAAAGGTAATGCTCTATAGTGTCATCAATCTCAAGGCAGGACTGACAGATTGAATAGTTGATGTCGCCCATGTTAGTCATATAATGGACACATGTATTATGTCCCGTGATGACACCAATCAGTACTTTTAGGTCATTCCTTCATAGCTTTAGAAGAAGGTCTGCTAATTTTCTACTTGGTCGTTTCATGAAAAACTTGATGATTTTTGCAGGATTTAGGTCGGACCACCTTCTAGTATGAATCGAGTCCAAGTAGTCGCTAATCCAACGCATAACTTCCTCCGAACTTATACCAATGATTGGCTCGTGATCCAATGGTAAAATTGTAGAACCTTCATTGATCATTTTATAATAAGAGAATTAGTACTAACCATTTGAGCAACAGAACAACTTCTATTAACTTCAATAATTTTAGATATTGTCAATGCAGTCATTTCAGTTTCTAACTAATCATTAAAATCTTTAAAAACCTTAACTTCACGGACATATCATTTGAACATAATTATCATTGACAAAAATTTCAATTTCAAGCGAATTTCGTGCTCGTTAAAATTCCGGCAAATATTTGTGGCGACTCACGCAAGAATTCGCTTCATTTTCCAGGAAGTTTAAACACACAAAAACCAGCAAAGACAAATTGACAAAAATAAGAAATACAGAAAAGAGAAAAGAAGAAGAAAAGAAGAAGAACCCCTCCTTGTGACTGTGAGAATTATTAAATCAGATATCGCCAAAGATAAGAAATCGTTGGTAAGCAAACTTCAAGATACAAATACAGATAATAAATAGGAAATGTCAAATTAAAATATTTGCATATGCCACTACAACAACTACAACTGAATTACAGCGTCCGGACCCTGCCTTGACGCCCAACCGAAGTGGTCTTTGCGTCCATTCGATACTATTGAACTTGAAATAGTTTTCGACGTTATTAGTGGAAATTCCTGGACTCGCTTGAGTGATTTTCGTTTGTTCGATTCGATGACATTCAAACAATTTGCGGCAGATGAATTTCAGAAACGGAAGACATTCACATTAGGTGGGTTAATATTTCGAGATATAACCTGGTTAATCTGAAAAACTTGATTATTGTTAATACAATTTTTAAAGCTTAGATTTTATTTTCGACTTTCAAACTAATGAAATTAAAATGTGGTATAAAACTTTACGAGTATTATCATTCAAGAAAGGAATTACATACATATATGGAAATGCATTTTTTTACTGGGCATCTAAAAAGTAAAGAGATTAAATCTCATCTTTAAGAATCATGAAATTTCTTTAAAATGACTTTCAATCGGTAGTGCATATTTTTGCATATTTTAAAATTAATGTATGATTTTTGCATATTTTTAGAACGTTTTCTTGTTATACTTTTTCTTATTTCAGATAACTTTTTAGCATATATCTTTACGAATCATGAAATTTCCTTTAAAATGGTATTTGAAATATAGTGCATATTATGCATATTTTTGCATATTTTCCAATATATGAGAATATTTTTTAAAACTGCATATTTTAGATTATTTAGAATATAATTTATTTTTCCATATTTATCATTAAGTTAAAAAAATTTCCACCGAACCTCAAGTACAAAAACCAAATCATTAACTAAGTATCACCCTAATCGACTTTCACATAGCAAACATTCCCATAGATACACTACTCCACGCTCGGCGTTGTGTGTGTTGTGGACGTTGGGGTTCTCTCGATCAGCGACCATTTCCAACTGCCGTGCAATGTGCCAAGTGTGGCGGCACCATCACATCATAATGTGGGGGGGCCGCCTGTCTGCTGCGATCTGTGAGAAGAGACAAACCAAATACTCTCGTAGTAGAACAATTCTCCTGCCTACGGCTCGTTCCGTTCCGTCCGGCGTTTGTGTGTGTGCCTCGCGTTTGCCTGATCGATCTTAGCTGCAAACGTAACGTTCGCCTGGTTGCTCCATCAAAACGTTGGCTTAATGCTGGCATTGATGGATGGATCACACGTAAGCGGTAGTCGTTTAGTTATTTATGTCAGGCATTTCAAATTAATGGACTTGTGGGGCTGACACAATGTTGCGCGTTGCTCGTTGCAAGTTGCTCGTTTAATGCTGTTCAAATGTGAGGAAATAATTGTTTTAATTGCATTTATACGGGTTGGAGTTTCTTTTATTTTTTTTGTTTTTTTGTTGTTGTTTTTTCAATGCATTTCTGGTATAGCGCCACGCTCGACACCATGAGAATATGTGCATATATTTTCTATTCAAAACTTTACTATGATTTTTTGTTTTGTTGTATGCTTTTTTTCATGTGTTTTTTGGACGCACAGTTGGTGCAACCACACAACAGGTGTTACTCTAATTCCAAAATGTAAACCTTTGTTGGGCTTGAAATAAATTTCCGACTAACCACATGTGTCAGCATTTGTTTGGGCGCAAAGTCAGTCAGCTTGAAATGATTCTAGGAATTTTCTGAAAAGCTGCGTTGGCATTTAAATCATATTTTATGGGTAAAATCAACAAAAGCTGGTAAGTGAAATTACTTTGACTATACCAGGAGTCAAATACCCTACAATACAAATGAGAATAAAAGCTTGCATGGAAAGTTTTTCTATTAATTTTTCATATAGTAAAATCTTCAGGTCGATGGTTCTACAACTTGATCAAGTCGGAATGCATCTGTAATCAATTAATCATGACTACGTCAACTTGAACGCGTATACCAATACCAGCTTAAACTCAAATCACCCAATGTTCCCTGGGTGTGCGTGCTGTTGGGTATCAAAATAATTATTTACACTCTAAGTTGTGTTTACTTAAAGTTTGGTCAGGTTTGGGCACCGAGGTTTGTGGTTAGGTGAAACCACTGAACAAAGACATTTTAAATATTTAAATTGACATTTTGTTACAGAAATTTTTCGGATTGTTGATTTAAGTAATGTTTTAATTGATTTAAATGGAATGTAGAATGTCCACATAACTAATTAGTTACTAAAGGTTAGATTTTTTCACATGCAATAAATCAAATAGGCATTGTAAGGTCACTGTGGTAAGGAATTCGTGTAGTATTAAAATATCAGTAATTTTTAGAAGCCCTCAGAGTGGATTTCTTTTGCAGTGCACTTCTCCTTCTGTGAGTTACAAACGGCAGAATAATTTCAATATATCCTGTGGTCTGTGCGAGCGCTTTATATAGAGTACTCGTTCCATAACCACATACAATAAAATATAATAAGTTAAACAAATATGAAACTAAAATCATACAAATAATATAAAATGAAACATAAAATCCAGTCGTTGTATTGTAACTTTTACAAAAATACACAGTTAAAAAATATGCAAAATATTAGTAAAAAAAAATTAACTTATTTATGTAAAGACACAAACTCGAACATTAGTAACTTAGGTTTTTGGTAAGTATGGAAATACTGTCGTGTCTGGGTATAGTAAACACCTCGATATATAATAGTAAACACCCAAATTTTTTCATGGAGTCCTCTAAATAATGAATTTTCGAAAACCTCTCAATACTGAACCAAATTTTTAAAGCAACTCATGATATACTCGTAAATTTGTATTAGGAGAAAGCTAGCTTTATATGTACTGTCAATAATTAAACAAAATTATTATTAATAATCATCGATATATATTTCTTTCTTTCTTTCTTTCTTTCTTTCTTTCTTTCTTTCTTTCTTTCTTTCTTTCTTTCTTTCTTTCTTTCTTTCTTTCTTTCTTTCTTTCTTTCTTTCTTTCTTTCTTTCTTTCTTTCTATCTTTCTCGGGAGTTGCTATGCTTAAGCCCGGGAAAGTGTTGGGCTCAGGAACTTGATGCGCTATATTCAAAACGTACATAAAGATGCACCGGAAAGAATAATAGGCTCTACAACATCTGCAACGCCTACTTATAACCCAAAAATATGAGAAATTAGGTGAAAATATTCGATTATATTGCTAAATTCACCAAAAATGGAAGCGGTTGAATCAAATTACCGCCCACCGCCGTAACTCGGACACAATACAACGGAAAGTAACGAAAAGTTCAGCCAACTTACTATATTTCCAACAACTAATACATTTTTCTATTCAAAACAAAACCCGGGCAACGCCGGGTACTACAAGCTAGTTCATTATAAAAAATTAAAAAGATATATAATGCTGACAGTACCCATTATACAATAATAATAGGTTATCTAATTATTTGAAGACTTTATACTAAAAGTTTATGACGTCAAGAATGACGCTACAATTATTCTCAGGACATTAATGACTATTCAACTTCAAAGAGTTGTGTGTAACTCTCCATGGAAGCCATTTTGGGCTAATAAGGTGGATGAGGATTTAATTGTAGCCCTAAATCGTTGATTTTAGCCATGATTGCGATGCTTTTGCGTGCCGGCTCATTGTTCTGGAAAAACAAGATTTTATTTCGCTTCATGTGAGGCAGTTTCGCTGCGATTTCGGCCTTCAAGAAGGTGATTTTTCACTCCACCTAATATAGGTAAAATTTGCGACAAATTAAAAACTTCATATTTTATCGATTTCTATCGAATCGAACAAAAAAAAATCTTGCACTCTATTAAATTAATGCTAATGAAAATAAGTTGTCATTAAAAATATAAATGTTAAATTATAAACTGGCATTAACATTTATTTTTCAATTATAATCAAACAAATTTTCACTACTTTTTGCAACTATAATGAAATGTGCATTTAATCATCATTAATTTTTCAATTATAATAAAATATCGATTTCATTAGAATTCCTTTTAGTTAATGCCAATGAATTAGTAATGCATTTAAAAATTAATTATTTGTGCCCATTTCGGGTTTACACTATCACTGTGACAATACCAAGATTATTTATTTGTTTTTGTTTTATGAAGAAAGTATCGCTTATTTGTATACATCAATACATTAAATGCTATGTATTCGATGTTTTATGACATCGAAGTTCGTGTTGGAAAAAAAAAAAAATGTGCGCTTACTAAATGACGACGTTGTCGACAAATGCCTGACACAGTCTTGTGTCGTGTGGGCGAAAGTTCAGCCAGCACATCGAATCGTCGTTGGCACATGGCAATGGCCAAAACTTTGCATTTCAGTCTTTCACTTAGTTGTTTTTTTTTTGTTTGTGCTTTACCGATTTCTGCCCTGAATATGAATATCAGAGCATTACATCGCACCGTACTATATACCATACATAGCCAAACTCTGTTTTTTTTTTTTTTTTGTTGTTGTATGTATTTTTTGTGTGCCAAGTTGTTGCAAAAGAATCTCGCATAATTTCATTTCAATTCCATGAAATGGAGCGCAAGTGTAACTAATCTATGCAACATTTTTCCTTTCACAAATGTTCAAAGTTGATGCCACAAGTCGCCTGGTGGTGTCCCCGTTGCACTTTGTACCTTAATTGACTTTGCGAGCACTCAGAAAGTACAGAGTCAAAATATAAAAAATAAAATAAAACTCAATTTTGTTGTAATTAATCCCTGAGCATTTTTATTCCGACATTAGTTGAAATGGCATTGAACATTTCTGGAAAAGTGAGCTTGACAACAAAATTGTGAATTTGTATTCAGAACATCGTGTTACCAGTACATGTGATTCCAAAATAAATATTTTTCCTTTTATTTCTTAAAAATGGGCGTGGCTATTGCAAAATTTTAAGTATGCAAAATGATGTTTTTGAGTTTAAGCTCTGATTTTTTAATATCGGTCAATGTGATTTTAAAACGATTTTACGATTGATATCGTTAGTGAACATTCACATACGAATTATAAAAACGATACTTTTACGAACCGTAAAAGCGATAAATTTGCATTGGGTTTCAAAAATGAATAACGAATGATATCGTTATCGAACTGGTAATGAACATTTACAAACGAGCTGTTGTAAAGTGTAGCTGGGGCTCCTGCCTAGGAGACTCTGCGTTTAAGTTGTTAAATGGCCCAATCTGCTTTGGAATCCTGGAGGTTTTACCAATTTAATTAATTATACATTTCACCTTTTGACCGAACTTTTTAGACTTAGATAAGTCAATATACAACCGAGCGATTGGTTAGAGAATAGCTTTTAAGATACATAAATGAATCTGCTCGTAAATGAATCGTAAAAGCGATTTTTTTTTATTAAGATTCGTTAACGAGCGACGATTTTCTGCCGTCCGCGATATCATTAGCGATATCATATGCGAGTGTCGTTTTCGAATAAAATGCGATTCGCTATTGAATCATTATCGAATCGAATTTTTTAAATATTTAATAAATGTCTGAACTTTTTAAAAAAAAATTTATATATATTTATTTTGAAAACATAAAATACAAACAAACAAAATTTAATATTTACACATTAATTGAATACATTTTATACATAGTGCATCGTACATCGTCCGGCTGAATGCATTTTAGGTTTCTTTCATTCACAATCGCTTAGTTTGGTAGATGTTGTTGTTTTTTTGTCTATCTTTCTTTCGATTGGTTGTTGTTAGTTTGTGTGTGTGTGTTTGTGTTGTTGTTTTTGGTCTAGTAAGCATTATGCTCAAACAACATAGTGTAAAAGTTTGCGCTACAGCACCTGACTGGCGGTCAACATTGGCCGCATCCCGTCGCTTCGGTTCGGTACGCTTCGGTGTTGACATTGCAACGGTCTACGTTTGCGGTTCTCTCTACCAAATGTTGTGTCTGTGTGTGTGTGCGTGTGTGTGTGTGTTTGCATTGTGGTCCATGTGCGTTCGGTTATTTGCAAATAATAACAATAATGCCTGTTCGGATATTATTTTAAATAACTCCAATTAGAATTGTATCGCATGGTTTGGCATTGGCCAATGTGCACATTCAGCGAGCGGTCGAGCATTATTTATGGCTGCAAGCGGGCTAATAATTCAATTGCAATAAGCAATAGAAGTTGGTTAGAGTGGTTAACACATTTAGGCAAACGTATTCAAAACAAATCCCCACACACACACACACATACATATGTATATGTGACTAACTTTCAACTTGGATTTTAAGCGCATTAAGTAGTTCAGTTGTGACGGGCGCTCTTGAAGGAGACCTTTTTTTTGGTGTGTTCAGATGAGATTTCCAATTTTTATTTGAATGTTTTGAATTGGTTGCAATTGAGGAGTAGGTCACCCGGTTATTTTGGTACCATGGTGTGTGATCATTTTTTATTTGAGTCCTCTAGAAGCCCAGGAAGGTTTCAAACAAACGGTTTAGATATCTTCAAAGAACATCTTGAACTATTTTGCTTAATTTTTTTTCAAACAAAAAACTCTTGTCCATTAACTTAATTGTATTCTTTTCTAAAATTAGTTTTAGTGATTCGATTTCTTTTCTCGAAATTTTAATACCTGAACATTTTTGTCATTGTTCTTTACATTTCCGCTTCCTGTGTAATCTCTTAGATTTACTTAAATAAAAGCTTTTCAAGAAAGAAGTTTTAAAATTTGTTAACTTTCAAAAATGGTTCGTAAGCAAATTTATTTTTTAACCAAATTTATTTCTGGCAAAGCGTTACTTAAAACTACTGGGTCAACACACACACACACACACACACACACACACACACACACACACACACAACGCTCGTGCGAGTTGGTATTTAGTTTCTTTTATGCTTCAACTGCCACAACAAGGCACCTACCCAGAAACTTTTTGGTTTCGAAAACTATTACAAAGTTTAACCCAAATACGCCATAAATTTGAGCAACATTTTGCCGGACACAACAAACAAACCAACCAACCAACTAACAACAACAGCAACAACAACAACAACAAAATATACCACTTACTGAACTCAACCACAGGAAAAGAGTTCTCGTTTTTTGGAAGCTGCGTTTAGTGCCAGCAGTGCAGTTGTTACCTGCTCAAGGCAATGTACAGCGACAGACAGACGCTTTTAGAACACGGTCACGACGTGAATGACGACGATGGACGATGAAGACGACTACGACTACGACGACGACGACGCACTGGACGCATTTTAGCCTCAATCTATTTCAACAGTTTTATTAACGAATAATGTAGAGAAGCTGCTTTGCACAAGACAGCAGCACTAGCGAGACAGTGTGACCGTGTGAGCGAAACTTTAGCTTAACTTAAATCTGTTTGAAATTGAAAAGTTATTGTTTGTATATATGTTAGTAATATATATTATTAAAAACAATTTTATGTTTACATTGAAAAGTTTTTTAAAAGTAATTGATAATTGTTTATATACATAATTTAATAAAAAATGTAAGGTTAAAGTCCAGGAGAACGTCATATGGCCTTCAAATTGACAATATTACAAAATTCCTGGAATTTTATTAAAAATTCGATTTCTGGAAACATTTTGTGCCGCTCTCAGTCCTGGTGTTAGTTAACCCAACAGACTTGGAACTAGAAAGTTTTAAATCATAATTACAGAGTACCAGATTTTGACAAATTAAATGTCATAAAATTTTTTCAAGTGGTCTTTAATGCGTCATACCACTTTTGATATCTACATAACTTTCGGAGATATACTATAAGATATTTTAAAAAAAAATTAAGCATTTTTTACGATTTTTTTTATTAAATTTGATTTAATTAGTACTCTTTGAAGTTACTATATCGAAAAAATTTTATTATATCCGATTCTAATAGAACATCAATTACCTTTCATTCGATACATCATATGTTAGACCAATCTCTTTATTATTTGTAATATAAATTTAATTTTTTAACAAAATGTTTCATTCTAAAATTGCTTTGATTAGTAATCCTTGAAGTTACTTTATCGAAAAATGTTTTTTTATATCCGATTATAAAATAACCTTTCATTTGGTACACCATATTTATTTTTTTTTTAAATAGAAATTAAGATTTTAACAAAATATTTCACTGTTCAAACTGTCACAATTTTGTCCTCAATAAACAAGAAAAAAATTCTTAAATATTTTTAAAAAAACGGTCACACTGCAGTGAGATTTGTGGGGAAAGCCACATGTAACAAAATAGCCAGCGTAGCTGCACTCTAGCAAAGATTTCCAAGCCGAACCAGTAAGAATGGCTGCAGATGGCTGCACTTGCAGCGGAAAATTGCTTTGTACTTTTAGCTCTCACAAAAGTCAAGGTAAATATTAGGTGAGATAAAATAAGCGTAGCGAGCGGGACCAGGCCCAGGGTCCAACTTGTCCATCCATTGATATCTTAAAAGGGATGAAAAGTTTTTCGACTTAAAATTGAACTTTAAATTGTTAATGCCTGCCTCTCCTCTGCACCAACACCCGCACGCTTGCAGAGACAATAGCGCGGTAGCATAGAGAGTGGGTGGCATCAACCACTTTGGGCATGGTGGTACGACGACCAACATTACCAGGTGAAAGGATTTTGTAAAATAAACATTTGGAGTATTTTTTTTTTGCTTTGTTTCTGTTTTATTTGTGCAGAGGCTGGTGGAAGAGAAGAAGAAGAAGCTATAAAATGTGCAACCAGCCATTGTGGAATTTTCCTTTTAGTTGTTCCTATATTTTTTTTTTGTATGTTCTTTTTTTTGGAAAAGTTTGCAAATGATGAGAATTGATGTGGGTTACTGTGTAAACATAAAATTAATTGAAGGCATGCGGCTTAAGAGTTCTACAGTAAAGAGGCGAACTCTGTGTACGACTAAATGAAACATAAAACACAACGTTGAACTTTTTCGATTGCGAATATCTGGGCCAAGGATTTCAAGGATGCCACAAATTTGTAAACAAAATGGCACAGAGACACAAACATTCGCTCTTTTTTTCTCTCTCTGTTCTGTTCTAATTGCGTGCCTCCTCGATTCACCATTTCGCTGGGAATTAATTTCATTCATATTCATAAACATTAAATAAAATTAATTATTTGATATTAATCGTAAAAATATGAAAAATTACTTGGCCCTTTTTTTTGCGGTTGTGACAAATTGTTCAAATTAAATTTGGGAATGACCGGGAGAACAAAAAAAAAAGGAAAAACAACAACAGATAAAAAACAACAGGAGCAATAACAATACCAGGAACCAGTGATTAAAACTCGTCGATTAAGAGTATTGTTCAGTTGGATGTGCAACTAAGGTGGCTCAAGTTTTGTACTTGTTAACAAAGTTTATTGGAAGCATGGTGGAATAATAGGGTTAGGAGATTAGAAATGAGAGTGCAAATTGAGAGAACTCACCTCGATTTTTTACTTATTTTGAAGTTTGTTGTTTTAATTTGGACAACAAACTACGTTGTTGTTATTATTTACTTAATAATTTTGTTGTCAGCATGGCAACTACACAAAAACTTATTTTTTAAAGAGAGGAACAATATCGAGCTGGAGAGGTATTCTTTTCTGCTTTCCTCACTTTATATGTATTACACCATGGTAAAAATGAGAGCACAAGTTGAGAGAACTCACCTCGATTTCTGACTTACTTTGAAGTTTGTTTTTTTTGACAAACTACGTCGGAGTTTTTATTTACTTAATGATTTTGTAGCAACCATGGCAACTACAGAAAAACTTATTTTTCAAAGAGAGGATGAATATCGAGGTGGAGAGAGACAATTTTCTACTTTTATATAAATAAATACTTATTTTTTCTAATATTTTTAATATCATTTTGAACATATAAACTAAAAGTTAAGTTTATTTTCGCTTAAATGCAGAGTCCGCTTTAGTAACTGCTTTAAAATGGAATTTCCATTCATACAAAATTCCTTATAGAAAACTGCTTTTTACAAAGTCTTCCTGAAAATGACCCACAAACAGCTCATATTAGAACTCAATCTCCGCTTGAACCTCACAAATCAAATTTCAACTCGATTTCTTTTAAAAAACGACTGTGGACGGACGGATCATTTACATATATACGAGTATATTGTCATTCCAAAATACAAAATAAAAAAAAAATCAGACTATAAGATAAATTATTCCAGTTAAATCAGTCATTATTTATTGCCTTTAAAAATTATAACAAATTGATTTCCAATAATATGCAAGGAACATGCATTTTTCAAAAATATGCATTTATAACATAGTAAAATAATCAAAAATAAGCACTTTCGATTGAAGCCCAAATAAATAAAAAGGAAATTAAATGATTCGCTAAGATAACTTATCCACTTCACTCTTGAAATTCTATGGTCTAGGTAAGGAAATGCAATTCTTCACCTAAATCAATTTTGGTTTTTGATTTATCAAGTCTTGTATTTATAATTTTATCCATTTTTTAATATGTTATGTATTTAAATTTAGATATTTTCAGTAATGCAATTTTTAAAATAAATATAAAGAAACTAAAGTTTTGAGGCATTTTCAAATCGAAACTTTTCGAAGCTTTTTAAATTCCGAGAGAATATTTTTTCCCATCATGAAAGTTAAACACTTTCCAAAACAACAAACACCCTTAAGTGTTTTTTTGTTGTTGTTGCAAAAATTCAACGGCGGCATGTCGCAAACAGGCTAACATGCATCTACAACACGAATGCGAATGCTATCTAGATTATTGTCCAACTATAATTTAATGTCATTAATCAATTGTGATGTTGTCGTTGTTGTTACTGCCGCCGTTGTCGCGGCGTCTGTTGTTGTTTTTATTGTTATTGTTGTTGTTGTTGCGCTGTTACTGCCGCCGCTGCTGCTGCTGTTGTCATTGTTTGACTCCGCCGGAGATTGAAAATTAATTTGGAACCGCTTCTATCTCGTTGCCGCCTTTCTCTCTTCTCTCATCTCTCCTGTTCGTTCGATAATGAAATTGTATGACAAAATCGCAAAAATTGTTTATTGCGAAATAATTAATCACCTGCCGAACATATTTTTGTTCGACGTTTCACAGTGAGTTCTTTTGTACGTACATTCGAATCACTCCGAAATCATGGAATGACTGGAGATAAATATATATACAAGTATATATATATGTTCATTTCATTTTTTTAAAATTTGAATCTTTCAGATACATTTTGCATTGGAAAGGAATCCAAGCATAAATGTTAGAAGTTCATTTGAATTCTTAACAAATTTTATATAGCCAAATTGTTTGTGTAATCAATAGACACTTTGGATTTATTAAATAAATAATTAATTAAAATATCTTATGATATAATAAACCATAATTGAAGTATTATACAAATTTATATAAATAGAACTTTTCAGCCAAACGATTCAAAGTACAGATACCAAAAGATGCATCATGGTTGTCAGTGTATCAAAAGTTATTCATATTTACTTTTGATAGACTTGCCTATATTGGAATTTAAGGCAATGAATCGTTAATGAAAATTTTTCAAACAGTTAGCTGCCAATGACAATGCTACAGCTCTTTAGGCCCAGCAAACAATATATACATATATGTAAGTGGTCTAATATCAAAAATTCTATATAAAGCCATAACACTTAAGCTGATGATATAAAAGTTTTTATATTATTTGTTATTGGTTGTTTTTTAATAAGAAATTTTACAACAATTCATTTTGACTTTTTTAAATTACTAACAGACAACTTAAGCATATGAATATGTTGTTTTATATAATTTATTTTTTAATACATATTCCTCATTTTTTGTTCAACATCAAAACTCCACAAGAAATAGAGGACATAAGTATTAATTGTTCTGAGATCAAATCTTTTGATTGCCAATTCTTTTATGAATTCGTAAATCAGCTGATTTTATTTTTCATGTCATATGTTTTTTATTCTCCACTCTTATCATGTAAATTAAGTTTGTACACCTAATAAAAATACACAAATATTTGCAGAGTTGCCATTAAAATGACAAATAATTCAAAAATAATAAATCTAAAACTACGGTGAATAATTATTTTGACTTAATTCTTCTTTTTATAATTGTTGAAAATTTACTTTTTTAAACAGCTGTTTTACACACTGCTTTACAATTTATAACTATTACGAAATTAAGTTGTCTTTTTAAGAGCTATGTACCAGCATTATCATTTTAAGGCATTTAACTCCCTAATAATGTATCGTTAAAACGGCACAAATTCAAGAACTAGTTTAAAGTAATACAGAGTGAATCATGTTGTTCTCTTTCCTATCTTTTCTGTCTTGGCTTGAAATAAAAATGACGAATAGCGAGCAATGAAGAACATATAAAATTCTGAAAGGACTACTGAATGCTGTTGGTACAGGTTCTTTTAATTCGAACAAAATACTTTATATCACTTAACAGAAAAGAATGCAATCTTCTAATAGGTGTTCTAACCGGTCTAATCGGACAATATGCCTTTGGGATTAGATTAATCTCTAATAACTGGTGTCGAAACTGCTCTGAACCGGACGGAGAAGAAACTCTAGAACACAATCACTACCATTGTCCAGCTCTAGCCAAATGCAGAATTGGGATTATTATACAATAATTTTTCATATATCTTACCGATTTATCTGGAATAGATATCTCCAAACTCAAACAATTCGCATTGAGAACTGAAACTTCCCCAATCAAAGAGAGCATATGTGAGGCATTTAGCGCCACACTAACCTAAACTAACCTTACCAACTGAATGCTTCTGCAGTTGAAAAATGTACTTGCAGCGTTTAATTTTGCAGTTAAATATGGTTGAAAAATATTTAAACTACTTTTAGAAAGGTACAAAATTATTCATAAATTTTAAGAAAAATTTATTAAAAATCATTATAAAATTTAATCGTCGTGAAATAATAAGTAATCGGATTTTTATTTAAAACTTTTAAACTAATTCCATAAGTAGTTTTCGGTGGGCAAATATTAAACTAGATTCGATTGACATAGGCGGGAGGCCTATGTCAAACGTTTAAAAAAGTGAATCCATATTGGAACCATAATGTATTCAATATAAGGTGTGGAAACTAGAAAAAATCCCTCTCCACCTCGATATTGTTTCTCACTTTGAAAATAAATTTATATTTTGTGGTTGCCATGCTACTAAACTTTTAAGTAAATAACAACAACGTAGTTTTTTTTTTGTAAAAATTAAAAAAAAAATTCAAAATAAGTCAGAAATCGAGGTGAGTTCGCTCAATTTGCGCTCTCATTTCTAATTTCCTAACCTGATTATTCAACATATCTCTAAGCAACTGGTTATTTTTTAGTTATTTAACTAGTCCCTTTGTACTGCAGGGTTATACTCGTACATTAATACAGTAAATCCGCAAATTGTTTTTTCATCGAATTCCTATAGAATATGGTACAACAACAAAGCGTTCGGGAATGCATTTCAAATTCTCAAGTGTTTCATATAAACTTTAAGCATATGTATTTTGCAATATAACCATCAATACTCTTTGTGCATTTTTTGATTTAAAGTTTATATTGACAGTTGTTTGTGTTTTAACTACTATATTTAAAATATTTGTAATTGAAATTCTTTTTTTTTTCTTTAATACAAACACTTAAAATCACATTCCATCCGTCGATTAAATCGTTAAAATTGTCAAAGCTTACTGCTAACGAAACTGTTAGTAATTTTAGTGTTGTTTTTAACTAACGCTGTTGTTGTTATTTGTATTTTTTTAAATAAATTTTAATAAATTATTCACACCACAAGTTGTTACAACAATGCGACATCTCAAGCCTGAACTAAGGAAATATTTCCAACCGTGGCTATCTCTCTTTCTTTCTCTGTCTGTCTGTCTGTCTGTCTGTCTGTGTGCCTTCCTGGTTGGATGTAATATCTTCATAAATTACCACATATAAAGATTTGACGTATTCATAAATTTTGTCATAACAGTGAAATTCGAAACGCTGCACACTTCAAATCTTAATGATGACACCGGAATGCATACACTCACACACTCGTTTTTCAGCATGCATACATAGATATGCATATACAAACGTTCAGAGGTTCGAAACCGACATGACTAACAGACATGACAATTTGACAATTCGAAAGGGAAGAAACCGAGAAGCAATTAAATTTTCATCACCTACATCGAGCTGCGTCCGACGAGCCAATACCAAACAAACAAACGATTCTCCGGCCACCAACTGACAGTGTGTGGGTCCGTCCGTCGGTACCGTGTGGAACAATCTGTCCATGTGTTTGTCTGTCTGTTTGTCTGACTGTTGTTCTGTGTTTTTCTGTCCGTCTGAAGACAGTTTGTAGAAGCGTTCAAGCAAATTACTTGCGAAGGATTGAATATTTTTTCTTACTTCAAGTTGGATGTTGAGATGTGTGCAAGTATTTATTTCCAAACGGTTTTGATAATAGTCTTAACTTGTATTGAAAAACAACAAAGTTCTTTTAAATGGTTTTCCAATAACCAAAAATTCGTTTTTTTTTTAATAAGTTTAAAAAAAAACGTTCTTCGAATTATTCGAAATTGTTTCCTAAAAGCCATGTTAACCACTTCCAAATGCGATTTAATGCACACACACACATACTTATGCACCAAAGACTTCCACTTCAATTAGCATTTATGCGCCGTTCCGTTGAGCAACTGCGCACACGCGCACGTGCGCACCTGCCTCAGACACCTGAAATCTAACACGTACTTGATTAATTCATTATTATCCGAAATCGAATTTCAAATAGGAATGTAAGTACTTGCACTGTACAACAACAACAACAATGACAACAACAAATAAAAACAAAATTCATATTTCCACTTGAACAAAGAACCAACCAAATTGTTTGACAAGCGGACGACGCCATTGCGTATTTTTTGTTGTTTTGTTTTTGTGACGTTCGCTTTTGAAATGCTTTGTGCTTTATGCGGCTGACAGATAGACAAGGCGGCCAGACCAAGCCAGACCAGACCAAGCCAGACCAGACAGACAGACTTCCAACTGTGATTTCTAAAGAGCCCGGCGACTGCCTGCCTGCCTGCCCGGCCGCCTAGCCGCCTACCTTGTGTGATTTTTCCTCCACTTCCAAGACGCAATAATTTCATTTTGGTGTCAAATGGCTTATGGTGCACTTTACAAACCATTTAGGCAGCATACCAATTCATATGATACCTATTTTGCGTAACGTACATAGCCTCTCCGCTGCTATGTATGTACTCTATACATATGTATGTATATTGTGTAAATTGTGAATTGTACAACTGTTGTAGATGTTGTGTTTATGTGTGCAAATACAAAAAAAAATACGCAAACACACACACACACACACAAAGTGTCTCCGAAATTGATGTTTGTACACAATCAAAGTGTTCGTTTGACATCTGACAAGGTTTTGTTTTTGTTTTTGTTGTTATTTTTTTATTTTAACTTCTACTCAATTCTAATGACATTTGTATGGCCCACGAGACGGTCGTACAAATTGCGCAAGTTATTCTGTGACTTTAAGTCAAGTTTATGCCAATGAATCGACGTTGGGTATTAAGAAAATTATTTAAAAAAAATTCACATATTATGTAAAAAAATAGCTATGTATGTATGTGCTAATATTATGTGTTTTAAATGCATATATTGAGTTTTTGTCGTCAATATATAGAAAACATTTTTCCAAGAAGGAGTCTCTGAAAAAAACGATTGCCAAATTTGATATTATATTCAAAAAAATATCTTAAAAAATATGTCATTAAAATTCTCATGTGAAAACTTGAAAGAATATTTTCATCTAAAAAAAATCGATCAGTCAAATGTTTAATAAGACAGTCCAGGCATGGTATAAAAACATGAATCCGGTAGTAATCTTCAATAGAGCCGGTATGAAATTCGGCGCATTTGGATACTGGAGTTTTTATATAATTTTGAACATAATACAGCGACATTTTTAAACAATTCCTTTGTGTTTTCTCTATAAATTTTGAGTATCTTTTTTAATTCCGAAACAGTTTTTAGTACCTCAGATTAGTCCAAATATTATTTTTGAAGATATATTAAAAGTGGCCGTATAAGTCCAAACAACTTCACACAAACTTTAACTGCAACAATAAAGCTTGACTTGATCATGGCTGCTATTGAAACAGATGCAGTAGAAGATATTTTCCAGTTTTCCCTCCGATATTTTCATGTCGTACGATTAAAATGACAACAAATGAAATGAAATGAACAGAATCCAAACTTAATTGTATGTGGATGAAAAAAGTTGGACAAATCTTCACTTTTGGCAGACAGACTTAGATAAATACGAGAATATAATATCTATGTTATTTAAAAAAAATACGTGCTTGATGCTAACTAACTAAGTTAAGACATCAAATTAGAATTAGATTAAGAACTGGAAGTACTGCAATTTTTTAAGCCCTCTGTTACGTTAACGTCATTTCATTATCTTGTTTGGTTAAAGTTATGTGTAATACTTGAACTAAAAAATAGTTAGTTAGTTAGTTAGTTAGTTAGTTAGTTAGTTTGTTAGTTTGTTAGTTTGTTAGTTTGTTAGTTTGTTAGTTTGTTAGTTTGTTAGTTTGTTAGTTTGTTAGTTTGTTAGTTTGTTAGTTTGTTAGTTTGTTAGTTTGTTAGTTTGTTAGTTTGTTAGTTTGTTAGTTTGTTAGTTTGTTAGTTTGTTAGTTTGTTAGTTTGTTAGTTTGTTAGTTTGTTAGTTTGTTAGTTTGTTAGTTTGTTAGTTTGTTAGTTTGTTAGTTTGTTAGTTTGTTAGTTTATTAGTTTGTTAGTTTGTTAGTTTGTTAGTTTGTTAGTTTGTTAGTTTGTTAGTTTGTTAGTTTGTTAGTTTGTTAGTTTGTTAGTTTGTTAGCTTGTTAGTTTGTTAGTTTGTTAGTTTGTTAGTTTGTTAGTTTGTTAGTTTGTTAGTTTGTTAGTTTGTTAGTTAGTTAGTAAGTTAGTTTGTTAGTTTGTTAGTTAGTTAGTTAGTTAGTTAGTTAGTAAGTTAGTTAGTAAGTTAGTAAGTTAGTTTGTTAGTTTGTTAGTTTGTTAGTTTGTTAGTTTGTTAGTTTGTTAGTTTGTTAGTTTGTTAGTTTGTTAGTTTGTTAGTTAGTTTGTTAGTTTGTTAGTTTGTTAGTTTGTTAGTTTGTTAGTTTGTTAGTTTGTTAGTTTGTTAGTTTGTTAGTTTGTTAGTTTGTTAGTTTGTTAGTTTGTTAGTTTGTTAGTTTGTTAGTTTGTTAGTTTGTTAGTTTGTTAGTTTGTTAGTTTGTTAGTTTGTTAGTTTGTTAGTTTGTTAGTTTGTTAGTTTGTTAGT
Source organism: Suillia variegata (assembly GCA_949127995.1). Classification (NCBI taxonomy): domain Eukaryota; kingdom Metazoa; phylum Arthropoda; class Insecta; order Diptera; family Heleomyzidae; genus Suillia; species Suillia variegata. Next base: position 13,227,388 of record OX421845.1, on the reverse strand, counting down.
TTGTTAGTTTGTTAGTTTGTTAGTTTGTTAGTTAGTTAGTTAATTCGTTCTTGAACAAATTCAAAGCATTGGCAAAGATATTCTGTGACCCTTACGTAATAAGCAGAGGTGGCTATCGTTAATTAAGAATTTAACTTCGTTAATCCGAGAAAAGTTAACTTTAAGTTAAAAATTAGAAAAAAATTTAAATTAACTAAATAATTTTTAACTTTATAACCCAGCTTTGGTAATAAGTGTGATTTTTCATTAAGGTAGCGGACGAAACCATCAGAAATTTAGTATCTCGTTTAGTAATCTAACAAAGTTCGTTCAGAATATTCATGGATTGTCTTCAGCTGCAAAGCAATTAATTAAAATATTCCTTTTAACGTCGGATATCGTCGATTTTTTTTATTTCAATCACATAACTCGAATTATACACTTTTTATTACTGTGAAGCGCTAATCAAAAAGCGGCGAATAGTAAGAAAATTGCCGAACAAAGTATAATATAAATGATAAAATTACTCTTTCGTCAAAAGTTTCATAAAGCTAAAACTGCCATCAATGTCAAACTTTTCTTAAAGAAAGCAAATAAATTCTTCCCTTACACTTCGGAGCGAAGTAGAGCTGCAGTATACAATAATCTTTTAACAAGTGGAAAGCGGGAATGTGGCAAAAAAAGGCGCGTAAGCGCTACTTCGATTCTTTCTCTCGGAATCACGACTTCAGCCAACCAACACCACGGGAAAGACGATGTACAAGAAAGAAAAAGCAGATAAATCTTGGAGTACTTCAAAATACGTTCCTTAATAACCAAATTTCGTCCAAAAATTATCTACAAACCTCAGGAAGTTATCCGGACCGCATTGAAATAAAGTAATTCGTAATATTCAGGAACGCTGATGAACTAAAACCGAATAAACTCAAATCTATAAACTAATGCAATGAAAGTGTTAATTTTTTTTTCTGAAACTATTAAAGGATATACCATCCGCTCTTTCAGTGACACCAAAAAAAGCATTTAAGTGCTACATATCTCTATTACAAGTGGGCGTTGTTCTTATCGGATCTCGCCCCTTTTTGGTTGGTAGTTTCGTGTTACTACCAAAGTGTTAAATACCGAATTTGAACTTTTTATTTACTATTAATTTTTTATACCAAAAAAATGGGAAAGTTTGTATGGGAGATGGGCGTGGTTCTTATTTGATCACGCCCCTTTTTTGTATGCTGTTTTGTATATCTACTAAAGTGATAAATATTGTATTTGAACTGGATATCTGGACTGGAACTATTTAAATTATTTTTTGTTGTTCGCATGAAATGGTTGGTTTGTATTGGAGGGGGCAGTAGTTTTTGGTCTGATTTTGCCCATCTTAGAACTTAGCCTCCGCCTGGAAAATAGCAGCTAACACACCAAATTCCAGCTTGATATCTCTAAAACTTACAGCGTAAGTCCGACATGGTCAAATCGACTCAGAATCCGACGCTGATTAATTTTATACAAGGTGGCGCAAAAGAAGTCATCCGGCCTTCAGAATGTCGGTTGTGGCTCGTGCAGTGTGTGCTGTTGCTCCGTCCTGTTGGAACCACATGTCCACCAGTCCTAATTCGTCCAGTTCGGGCAGAAAAAACTCGGTCAACATTGCCCTATAGCGCGCACCGTCCACTGTTGTCGTTTGACCCGCGGCGTTCGGCCCGATGACTCCTCCAGCGTGAACAGCGCACCACGCAGTCACTTTGAGCGGGTGTAATGGTTTCTCGTGCATCACTCGCGGATTTTCGGTTCCCCAGAAGCGATAATTTTGCTTGTTCACGTACCCGCTGAGGTGAAAATGAGCCTCATCGCTCATTATGATTTTTGCCAACACCACAGACGAATTGTTACGCAAAAAAATAGACACAATTATTCCGCGTTCTTGGGGAGTGTATCGCTCCATGGCTTATTCACTTGTATTCTGTATCTGTCTAGTCCACAAATGTCAAAACAGATTTGACATTGGCGGCCATTTGCAAAAATGAGAGCATCTTCCAATAGGGTGATTTCTGTTGCGCCACCCTGTATATACTTTGTCATACCTACCACGCCCCTTTCTGGGCGTTACAAATGGAAGAACAAACTCAATATACCCTTCGGCAAGTATACTTGGCGAAGGGTATAAAAAGTGTACTCGTCAGAAATTCATAAAAATTTATTTCCATTGTAAGGCTTTGAGCTTCAAAATATTCCGGAGTGTTCCGGAAAACATATTTGCAAACGGAGCGCTCTTAAGTAGACTTTATATTTGGATATGCTTACATTAACTTTATTCAAGAGCATTAATCCGAATTTAGAATTTTTTTTTTTTAATTTGTAGAGGATTTTTCTAAACAACCTAAGATCCACGATTTTTTTAGAAAATTTATACTAGAGGATGTACTAAGAATTTGGATGACCTTAGCTTGTTAAAGCTATTCTAATTGCTGTATGGTCCGTACAACTTGTTCACTACACTCCTCAATTATGAGCAAAGTGGAAACAACTTTACAAAAGAATATTCCAGCGTTTACTTCCTGCCCTAATTGTGCAATTTTAATAATATTTACGAAACAAGGTCGATCTGCAATTATGAAGAATCCCTCAACGCCGCGGCGGAAGAATGTTTGCTGTCGTTTTAAGTTGTTTTTTTTATTCTTGTACTTTTTATTTTATTTTTTTGTTTCATCCTTTTCTTTAAATTCCCATGAAACAATTTGCAACTTTATGCGCCCGTTTTGTGCCTTTTCCTTCTTCGTCCTACGAGACACGATCTCACTCTCTACCCCCGGACACTCACTGCGTTGTCCTCATCATTGGCGTTGCTTGTGTGCCATAATCATCTTACAGCATCATCATGGACAGACTCACAGACAGACAGACAGACAGACTCACAGACAGACAGACAAACGACGTGTCTATCGCGCCGTGCCGCGCCGTCATTTATCTTTCTTCATTATCGCTTCATTAATTGCTAATTAACAATGTCCTACATGAGCACAGTGAAAAGCCCAAAGGAGGCACAAATACAACAACAACAAAATAATAAAAAAGTGAAAAAAATACAACAAAAACAACAACTTGAAAGGCGAACTTTACAAATACGGCAGAAACATGCGAATGAAAATTTTTTTTATCTCAAATAAGCGATTTGTCCATCGTTTTTTGTTGTTGTTGTTATTGTTGTTCTTTTGTGAGTCGAAAAAGTTAACAATATTTAATATTCTCATATAAATTTAAATTGTTTTATAATAAAGTAGTGCATAAGAATTCATTAATAGATTTCTTGTGAATTTTTCGAAAGGATTTCGTTTTGATCTTTGGGTGAACAAAAAAAAAACGCAACCAATTAATAAATTAACAAATTAATTAAAATATACGCGCCTCTAGCAATTTCTCTATATTTGCCTTTATTCTGTCCTACTAGAATATTATTCCGCTCGCAGCTAACCGAGATACTGGCAGCGAACGAATAAAACGCTTACACCGAAAATAACATCAAAACAGAACTTTGAACTGAATGAAGTGCAGAGCGGAGTAAAAAAATACTTACAATGAATATTTTTGTCCGTCTGACTGGCTTGGGCAAGTGCACCTCACTGATAAGTATAATAATCCAAAGTATTATTATTCAAATCATGATTTAATCGTGATTTAATCGGTACCAATTTGGCTGATTAAATCATGTAACTAAACATTCCATATACAGTTTTAAAGGGCGTTTGGCATGTCACTAAATACAGAATAGTATATTAAGTTTTATCCCAAATGGTCATTATTTTTTTTTTTGGAACGATCCTTAATCCATATCGGACAAGGCTGTAAACATTTTTCAATTTTATAGTGAAACACATTAGTTTTGACTTATTAGTTTGAGGTCAAGGAATCCAAATCCGTTGTCAGAAATTCCAACTATCTCACCGTCCGAGATATTAGGTGTTCAATTAGTCGAACACTCACTTTTAGGTACACCTGGAAGCCTTAGGGTTAGGAGGTTGGTCCCCAGCAAATTAGGAGATGAGGTGTGGAATACACTGACAATGATTTTGTAAAGAATTAACTATTTTTTTGGTATTAAAAGTATGTCTACAGCATATTTTAACATTTAATTATAATTTATCAATATGAACAATTTGAACAGCTGTCCGATATGGGTTAAGCTTGTCGACACAACTAAGCGATCTTTGGTACAGTAAATATGGCTTAGTTTGTATATAAAACTTTTGTGTGTTCGGCAACCCATCGGAAGTTGTCCGTATAATAAAACCTGTACTATGACGAAGCAATTAAAGGATGCATGTGGTATAGCCATGGATCAAGGTTGGTCTATCTGACGCACTTACAGCCACTCCAACCTAACCTTACACCTTTGAGAGGATTTTTTTAACTTTTTTAAGTAAATGTTAAACGAGATCTGAAAGGATTCTAGAAATGTTGCTCACAAAACTTAACCATGACTTATTGAACATGGAAAATACGTAAGATATAGAATTTTTTTATATTGTTTACTATCGAATGCCCGGCATGCTTTGCAATGCCACTTAAAGAAAATGTTTGCTTTTGAAATTTATTTATTCAAGTACATTCGTTTTTATATATAGCGGAACTGCACTCCCTGCTATAGTGATTCTGAGTTACGGCGGTGACCGTTAAATTGTTCCAACTACGCCCACTTTTGGTGAAATTATCGACAGTATCCATTACAAGCTCAGAAATAAAATTAAAATTTTTTTTTAGAAACCACGCCCATTTTTAGTGAAGTTGTCGACAGTGTATATACAGAGCACAGCAACTCCCCAATATTTCAACGCATTCGGATGAATATTTTAGATGCGCATAGGATATAGAGTAAGATAAATAGAAAAATATATTTTCTTTTTTAGATATATGGAGATAACCGACAAACCGTATGACGAGGAGTGATTCGTTAGCGATTCGTTAACGAATCATAAAATGCGAATCGCTACTGAACATTCACTAACGAATCATAAATGGAATTTTTTAATGAATAGTAAAAATTATCAATTTTTAAAAAGATTCTATAACGAATTCACAAATGTCATAAATTCAATAATCGTCTCGTAAATAAATCGTAAAAATTATTATATTACGAATGAATTTGACGATTTGCTAACGAGCGTTGAATTTCTCCCAGGCCGCGATATCATTAACGATTCTTATGCGAGTATCGTTTTCGAATAAAACTGCGATTCGTTAACGATATAATTTTCGAATCGCATAGATTGTCGGGTATATATATAAAATGAACAAAACACATTAATTTTGAATTAATTCCGTATGAACTAATTGAATATTTAACAATCGTAAATATAATTTGAAACACACTCAACTCAATAAATATAGTGTCAAAATAAAGGAAGTTAATTTTTGGTTGTACAATTTTGTATTGTTATTCCTTTCATCTGCCCAAACGCAATATGCACTTTCGAAGTGTAGCGCACGAAAAGAACACAAAAGCACTTGGTGCGCCTTTTGCAATTTAAGCCAAACGGCATAAAGTAATTATTCTGCTTAGTTACTTAAAATTGCTTAAAATATTCTTATTTATGCATTGATGCCAGTTCGAATCGCTACGGCGCGGGGGGCATGGTTGTGGATAGGCGTTGGACAGACGCGAAGTCTGAGGAAGTGGCTGAGGTTTTACGTTGGGCGTTGTATAATCGCACAAAGCCATCTTTCATTTGAATCTGCACCTTGGAGCAGTGTGTAGCAACAAAGTGGGCTCCGAAACAATAAAGTACAACAAGGCGCTGGAATAAGACCGGCAATCGAAAAAAAGCCTTTTAATTAAACTGGCATTTTTTCGCCATGCCTGGACTTGGATTTTCGTACAGCACAGTTATTCATGCCGTCGGCCAAACAACAAATAACTTTGCTAATCAACTCGGAGTTTATTTCGTTTTGGTTAATTCGTTATTGTATTTGAGTTGAGTAAATACGAAAAGCGAACTTTTGAGATAATTATTTATTTAAAGCTAGTACGATACTAAGTGTTGTTGTATTTTGATGTTTCATATATGTAGTTTTTTTTATGGATTCTAGTATCTTCTTAAATTCTAATTTACTGCGCCTACCGGTCCTCATCCTGTCCATTCAGTCCTCTAATTCAATTCACCAATTCCAGTCTAGCATAATTTTGTCTTTATTTATCTTTAACATTATAAATCAACCATACTGTCAGTTTAACTCGTCTGATAGCTTAGAAATGATTTGTTGGCCTGACATCTCCAATCCTGCCGATTAACCTCGAAACTCTTCGATCCTCGAAAAAGAATTATCTCAATTGTATGAAGCTTAATTTTGTCGATAAAGGCACAAAAAAGCTTCAAAAAGTTTATCGAATGTTTCAGTGTTGCTTTTGTGTAAAAAATATTGCTAATGCTAAATTTTATTTAAAAAAAAATGATTTACAGGCTATACTAATTTGTAAATTCAACTCGGAGTCTATTTCTATACTCAATAGTACATTTTTATTTTTTGATCTATGTAAATTAATGTTAGTTCCTTGTGCCATATGCTATTATACTTTCATCGATATTTGTGCGGATCGCATGATATAATAAAATATCATTTCATTACGAATTTAGTTTCGTCTAAAATTTAATCTTATGGCGCCTACTCGTCCACGTACTGTCAGTCCATTTAGTCTTCCAATTTCATCTACCTAGGTCTGAATACTACTAAATTTACTACGATTACTTTTAAGCATCCAAAAGATATAAATCAACCGTCAGCTGTTCTCGTGTTATAACATTTAAATGATATGTGGGCGTGGCATTTCCAAACCTGCGCACATTTCAATTATTTTAAGGAGGTTCACTTAACATGAAAATGCCGCAAAAACTTCGAAACTCTTCGACCTTCGAAAAAACTTTCACAATTGAAACAAAGTTTTCGCGTACCTCGAAGATCTTCGAGATAAATAAATAAGTCACGAAAACAGCCTCGAAAAGTTTCTCGTATCTTTTCCTTGTAAGTTTACATTATGATATTAAAGCCTTATAAAAGTTGTTTTGTTAAAAGTTATTCACAGGCTATTCTAGTGTTAGAAAATTACAATTGGCAACACCAATTACAAACAGCTGTTAAATCAAATCGACTGACTTAACTGTTAAATTGGTGAATTTCACAAATGTTTTCGAGGTCACGAAAAGGTGCTTTCCCGAAAATAGTTTTGAATCTTTTTCGAGTTTTCAGTCTTCGCTTTCAAAGAAAATTTCCGTATTGTTGGAAAAATGCCCTCAAAGACTTTCTTAAAAAAATTAACTAGTTTTAATTAAAGTATTTTAAGTATATATTTATAAGTATACTAGCGAATGCCCGGCATGCGTTGCAATGCCATTTAAAAAAATTATTTACCAAAACTTCCCGGTGCTCACCGTTGTAACGATTCTGAGTTACGGTGGTGAAATTATCGGCAGTGTATATCCTGTTATTCTTCCCGGTGCATCCCGTTACATGTTTTCTATATAGCGCATCAAGTTCCTGAGCAATGATGGTAGGCGTGAAATTGATCCACCCTTTTTTTGAAAGTAGGCGTTAAATTGATTTAACCACGCCCATTTTTGGTGAAGTTGTCGACAGTGTTTATACAAACTCAGATACCCAATTTCAGATTTTTAGGGGCAATATTAGCGAAATAATCAAATATTTTAACTTAGTTTTACAAATTGTGGGCGTAATAGGTGGGCGTGGCAAAATTTTCTTTGCCCTAAACCTAAGTTGGCGTGAGCACAGCAACTCCCAAAAATTTCATCACAATCAGATGAATGGTTTAGACGCCCATTTGGTACAAAGAAAGAGAGATAGAAAGAAAGAAAGAAAGAAAGAAAGAAAGAAAGAAAGAAAGAAAGAAAGAAAGAAAGAAAGAAAGAAAGAAGAATTCATTTTTATATACAATATACAGATACAAATTTTATGTCAGTTTTAAATTTTGTCCACTAATCTTCCCGTAACATTGTGATATATTCATACCAAGTTTTATAAAAATCCAGAGATTTAGTAGTTTTAAGCTTGATGCTATCACAAACAAACAGACAAACAAATGAATCAATAAATTTACAAGTTAACAAATAATTTATTTATTTCGACAGTTGTTCGCGATCAGATCCCTGTTCCATTTATAATGAACTTACAAATTCTGTGAGTAAACCATAGCTGAATGGTTGGATATATGAGTGAATAAATAAAGAAACAAAATTCACCTTAATATAAATTTTTCACATATTTTCGTTCAGAAAGACAACACTGTGCATTGTCGCTTCTATGTCAGACGTCTTCCTGCTCATGTTAAAAGGCTGCTTTTTCATGTTTGACTCTCAAAAGAATGGAAAAGAACAGAAAAACACCAAAAAACAAAACAAAAAAAAAACAGGCTGGCTACCTTTGACGGCTGACGTCGACGACAACGACGGACGACAACGACGGACGACTATTACTGACTACCCACCTTTACGACTGACTGTCAAAAGATTTTCCACTTGAGGAGTGCCAAGTGAGACTGCTTCCTTTGATTCTTCCACTCGGCTGGTTGAATGCCAACCGCAAAAGACTGAGCCGGCACACCGAGTCGAGTCGAGTGAGTGAGTGTTTAATGAATAATTTTCAACATGAATTAGAAAAGCGCAAAAAAACAACAGCAACAACAACAACAACCAAAACAAATACTAAAACGGAAAGAATCCGAGTAAGTAAGTTAAAGGAAAACATGCAGAAGCATTGTCTTTGGCATCGTCGTCGCCGTCAGCCACGCCATACCTCGCCCGTTTTGCTGCGGCTCAATTCATGCCCGCACAATTGTCCCGACGAAGTGATAGCGCTCGCTTTCGCCTTAACAAGATTAATTAAATCGCAGCTAATTAATGTTAACGTATTCACAAACAGGTCAAAACCGCAGCCGGAGTTGATTTATGGCCTGCCCAAAATGCCTTAATTCGGAGGAACGCAATAATTATTCGGCTATTTGGTTTCCAATCCAAAAAAAAAAATGTTATCGAAAAAAAAAATTTATTTAGATATAAAATTTTTATCATTTATAGTAGAGGTTAACTGGGGCACCTTAACTTTAAAGAAACATTTTGTGACAAAATCTTTAAATAAATTGTAATTAGTTACAATTTTCGGATAAAATTGGCTTGTGACGTTTGAATACCCTGCAGGAAAAAAGACAAGATTCGAACTAGCGAATCACTAGTTACCACCGCTGGCCTGTGTTCTAACTCTTTCCCTAGGAAATAACTTGGTTAATTTTACTTTTGGGATGTTCTAGGCGGTGTCAAGTATCCCACTCTTACTTTTTTTACTAGTTATTAACTAGATAAAATTTCACTAGATTCGATTTATAGTCTTGTCTTGTATTTTATTTTTCTGGGGTTACTATTAACTAACTAATTGAAGAAGTATTTTATTTAATATTATAGCTCTAGTCATTTTTCGACTGGAACATTTTTCACTGATGCAGGACTGGTGGCATTTTGAAAATAGGTTGCATTTTCCTGCAGAGTACTTAAATGACCGCATACTTAACCAAAAAGTTCTTAAACGAACAAACGAATAAGCGGAAACTTTTCTGAAAATATTAAATTATTAAAATAACAAAATCGTTATAGGCTTTCAAGAGCCTTCAACATATAATTTTCAAGTCGTTATTTTTAGAGTTCAATGGAACTTTAACATATTTATAAACTTAACTTTAATAAACACTATAATTAAATTAAGTAAACTTTTCAAAAACTAATTTTTCCAAATGTCGTTTCACTATTTTCGATCTTAAAAGTTGAGCCTGATCAATTATAAATTGTTTGGCCGATGTGGATATATCGGCATAGTTTTCATATATAAAAATTATATTAAAACCATTTATATTTCTGTTGCCATTGGCAAGGTTATTGGCCAATAAAAGGCAATGCCGATGACCGGTCGATCACCGTTTCCTGTAAATAATAGTTTTATCATACGACAGATACATTTTCAATACGATTATTCGTCTTTATAATTAATTGTTTTTTATTTTATAATTGTCACGCTTATTTGTGTGTACCGATTCAGCCCTAGTTAATTGGTTGGTTAGTTAAAGTGGTGATGCCTAAAGAAGAAATCGAAGTTGCCACATCCTCGCTTTCAACTTGTTAAAAGATTATTGTATACTACAGCTCTACCAAATCCAGTCAGTGAGGTTGAAGAACATTAACAGGTCGTATATGTCTGTACCAGACAGCTCTTTCCAAATAGCGGTTTACCTAGAGTTTGTAACCTTACCCTTTCCTTTTTGTCTGGAAGTTTACAGCTATGGAAGTGAGTGTTATGTGGTATTCTCAATTTAGCTGAATGTGATGACTCCCGTGAGTCTAGAGACAACCCTTCTTCTTTTCATGTTGATCCACCATGAGGTTTGTTGAAGGTTGTAGGTAGGCCAAAGTGATTTGATAATTTTTCATGACGTCTGACGCTTCCATCTAAAAATCTGCGATATTGAAAAATTTCATGTTTACATTGACATAAACTTGACTACATCAAGTGGAGTTGCTACTGATTTGTCATATTTATTGGCCAAACCTTTCCTGCCCACTATGTACAAACAAGAAAGATTTGTCTCACGCAAAATTGTCGGTCAAGCTCGGGAATTGACCCCAGATATAAAAAAATTAATGATAATGATAAAATAAAATAAAACGATTTCCTATCCAATCCGACTATTTTAATATAAATGAGTTTATTATATGAAATACCCGATATTTGATTTTTTTGTTTACCAACTTTTTTTAACCATTGAAGTTATTTGAAGCGGACAATAAATTCGCTCATAAATTTCAGCTCGCTAATGGATTCAAATGTTTTTGAGTTCTTTTGATGCGTTTTTATTGTTGTACTTCACTTTTAACGATAACGTTTTCCGTTCTTCACAATCATCGCAGGTATCCATTTGTAAGCGAAATAAATAAAGCTTTTATCAAAACATGCCACTTTTTTCCATTGTTATTGTAGTTGTTGTAGTTGTTTTGAAATCAATATAAAAAAAACAAAAACAACAAACGACGTGAAAAGAAGGAAATGCCATCAAGTAAGAGATGCATCCCGTCGATTTCAAGAATGACTTGTTTACATTTTTATGTGATAAGATGAGGTCGAAATAAAGAGCAGCAGGCTCCCAGCGCTTTGAAAGGTTTCAATAAAATTGGTAAAAAAAACAAATAAACTTGATATAAATAAACCGAACTTTATCATATGCCATAAACTCATTTCACAGTACTTTGATGTGGTATAGAAAACGAGATTCATATTGTAAGTCTTACTGGAAGAGTTATTGGCTTAGCGTTTACTCTCGGAGTAGTTAACAGTTTTTTATTTAAACAAATTTATTTTTCAGGTTATCTTATTTATATGAAACATAAATGAAGACACTTTAGTCATTGATGTTAATTATCATAACTTTGAGAGTAAAATTTAATTTACAAAACAACAATTAATGGTAAGGTAGGCTTTAGCCATTAAAGAGCTCGTCACACCATCCTCATCAGTAGTATTTTACAAGTTTTGAAAATTCAACGCTGAATAAACAATCTTTTCATAAATTGTATATATATATATTACTAATTAATCAATCAAACAATCATCAAGGGAGACGTGGCGGTGAGACAAGGACATATTTCCTGATCCAACAAGTGGACCACGCGGAAACAGCTTAAAGTCTGTTAGAAAGGTGTAAAGACTCCTTGGAGGCTAAGCATAAGTAATAAAGACCACTGCAACCCTTAAAGATCTTTTGTATTCCAAGCCCAATCATGACACTTCTTATAGAATCTCTTCTACCTTACTTATGAAGTATAGAATAGACATTATTGATGATTAAAGCTGGTATTGGAAAAACCTGCTGAAAATATTTAAGACGATAACCGGATATTCGTAGTAAATATGTATGTAATGATGTTTCATCATCCTCTAGGCACAGTCTACATTTCGTGTCGGAGGATAGACCCATCTTATGGAGGTTATATTTAAACTAGTTATAACGCGTGAGTTAACCGGTTATTAGTCATAGATGGGATCCGTCTAGCCCTAATCTATGCTGTGAGGCATTAAAATTCACGAAGACCTCTACTATAGAGTTGGTCTAATTTGGTTTGTATTCTTTATTTTTTTGCTCATATTAACATTTGTTTTTATTGAATCATCTAAAATATAAACTTAAATCTAACAATATTTAATTCGAATGTTTGAGATTTAAAATCACTAAATCTATTTAAGTTGCTTTGCCGATGTCCATTGAAATAGGCAATGTTTAATTCAGCACTTCTAATATATGGAGAGTATTCTCCCTGGAACTATTATATCATTGGACATAGTTTATCTCTTCACATTAGACATACAGGGTGGCGCAAAATTAATCACCCTATTGGAAGATGCTCTCATTTTTGCAAATGGCCGCCAATGTCAAATCTGTTTTGACATTTGTGGACTAGACAGATACAGAATACAAGTGAATAAGCCATGGAGCGATACACTCCCCAAGAACGCGGAATAATTGTGTCTATTTTTTTGCGTAACAATTCGTCTGTGGTGTTAGCAAAAATCATAATGAGCGATGAGGCTCATTTTCACCTCAGTGGGTACGTGAACAAGCAAAATTATCGCTTCTGGGGAACCGAAAATCCGCGAGTGATGCACGAGAAACCATTACACCCGCTCAAAGTGACTGCGTGGTGCGCTGTTCACGCTGGAGGAGTCATCGGGCCGAACGCCGCGGGTCAAACGACAACAGTGGACGGTGCGCGCTATAGGGCAATGTTGACCGAGTTTTTTCTGCCCGAACTGGACGAATTAGGACTGGTGGACATGTGGTTCCAACAGGACGGAGCAACAGCACACACCGACATTCTGAAGGCCTGAGACCTTGGAAGCCCTCAAGGAAAATATCCGACACGAATGCGAGAATTTATCGCCCGAAACAATCAATTGTGACGGCGCCCATTTATCCGATATCATCTTCTCGACTTAACACAATTAATTCTAAAGGTCTAAATAAACATAATCAAAAAACAGAATCGAAGTTTTTTATTTAGAAAAAAACATCGGATGACTTCTTTTGCGCCACCTTGTACATAAGACTGAAAACAGATATCAAAATAGATAAAGTAAAATCAAAGTTATAAAATGTTTCTATCAGTTGTTCTTCCTATGCAATTACTTCTAAATATTTTGTAAAAAATATAATAACCTTGAGCCCAAACAATTTTAATATCTTTGACTCTGTTAGTCGGTCCTATTCCTTTATAAACCAGAAAATTTTAATAAAAACTTATCGGAAATTATATCTTTAATACCGCCTATGAAGATATGACTTCAACTTTTGAAGACTATCTCAAGAAGGCATTATCCGATTAAATCCTCTTGAAAGCAACTTTTATAAAAACTTTTATATTTTTAAACATAGTCAATAGCTCAGTGGGTGTCGTGCGTTTGACTACTCAGCAAGTTTGATGCGTTTGAAACGCAGGACCAGTTCCCACCTAAAGCAAACAAAATATTTACAATTTTCTTTTTACCTTTTCAAACTATCGAAAAAATTTCGCAACTTCAGAAAAAAAAAATTAATTTCCTAAATTACAACTCCCAAAGCACCTGCCCGATCTCCAATCACAGACAACAAAGTAAGTACTGTGCTTCATTGCTGACCGCGTTCTCAGCCGATGGCGCGATATAAAAAATTGATTTCGAACTATCAAAATTCAGAAACGTTTCAAATTGTGTCGGCTTCATTAAATATGCGCGCAGACGCAACGCAACGCAGCACAACGCTTACTAATTTCAATCCCACCGACTGAACGTACGAAAATCCAAAAGCCAAATCGAATGTCAGCCGGATTCGGATGGATGCTCCAATATCGTTAATCATAATTTTATCTGATTTCGACGAACGTATGCAAACGTATGCGTACAAAATTTGTTCACTTGTGGATTTTGCTGCGTGGTATAAAACCATTTTCATTTTTTATATACATATGCTTATTTTTTCATTTTAGTTATTTTATTACTATTTTTGTTGTTGTTGTTGTTGTTGGTTGTTTGTTGATGATGGCGCGCTGTTGGAATTTTTCAAAACGTCAAGTGATTTAAATTTTTATATTTTTTTTATTATGCTGCTTGTTTTTGTTGGCGTTGATTTCATTGTTGCTGTTGTTGTGGTTTTTGTTGTTGTTGTTGTTATTGTTTGTCATTCATCCTCACTGTTGAGATTGTTCCCTGGAGCGCATTTGCAACATCGCGGGCGCATGGAACGAAAGTTGAATTTGTCGCGCGAGGTGTCAGGTTTGCTATTTTTTTGTTGTGCATGTTGCTAAATGATCGCATGTGGAAACAACAACGCCGACCAACAACAGCAACAACAGCGGAAAATTCAAACATTCTGGCACCTGTCGCCCCTTTTTACTATCATAACACGCCCCCACAATAACCGCAGACTAATTAAATAAATTGAGGTGATTTTTCGCGTTGATAGCTGGACAGGCAATGGCAATGTCAACTTCTGTCCAATGTCAACAGATTATTCGGATTGTGGTAATTTGTCGTCTGTTTAATCGGAATAAAATTAATAAATCCATCTATAAGTTGTATCTATGTGGAGGTTTCTTTGAAGTATGGTTACTTCAAGTATGGTCTGCGATAGATTCAATTTGTTAGTTTTCATTTATCTGAAACATTTTTATAGTAAAACATTAAACTTTCAAATGCTTCACTTTTCAACATTGTGCTAATTTAAAACTTTTGTCTTAGTCTCCTTTCGATAGGTTTGGTTTAAGCTTAAACTTCTGGGTCTACAAAAAATATTGTATAATATTGTAGAAGTCAAACTTAGTTTGCTGTGTATGAGGAAGGATTTTTGGGTTTCATATGGAGACATTATTCAAACAAACATCTTGATATGAGTTAAGGTGAGGAGCGAAACAGATCTTGTTATATCTAAATTAATTCTGTTGAAATTTTAGGCATGATATGATGACCTTGAATCAGACATACTATTTAATTCTATTGATCGATATGTTTCACTTCTATTAACTTTTATTAAGAATGGTTGTAAATTGTATTAATAGATAGCGCCACATGATATATATATGAATTAAGGTGAGGAGCGAAACAGATCTTTTTATATACAAATTGTTGAACTTTTAGACTATATATGATACCATATATCAGACATATTATTTTATTCTCTTGATCGATTTGTGCCACTTCTATCATCTACTATTTTGAATTGTTCTATATTATATTAATAGATATCATCTACTATTTTGAATTGTTCTATATTATATTAATAGATATCTATACATGAGTTAAGGTGAGTACCACAACATAATTTTTTTAATAATACTTTTGGACTGTGGTACCATTAATCAGACAAAGTTTTTTATACTATTGATCGATATGTGTCACTTTTGTCATCTTATATACAAAATAGAGGTATGCTGTAGTGATAGTTGGCGCCACATATGAGTTAAGGTGAGGAGCGTAAAATATATTTTTATATATACGATTTGTTAGTACTGTTGAACTTTTATTATTCAGATTTATTATTTTTATTCTATTAACCGGTATGATTCACTCCTCTCAGAAGCTATTAGGCTTCTCTCAGCTTTTTCTCTCTAAATTGTCTCTTCACCAAATGATTTGCCAAGAGCCCCTCTTGCTTTCATCAATTTTCGGGAATCGGTTAAACGTTGTATGTCTGTCTTTGTGTGTTATTGTATAGGGTACTAGGACATAAACAAAAAATTAATAAAATAGTTGTAAACTGTTGGCGACAAATTTAAATGAGTAAAGGTGAGGAGCGCTCTACAGTTTCTTATATATAAATTATTAAAACAGTTGAAACAATATATAATTTATATTTAAATTTCTTGGCTTTTGAAATGATTTAAATGAATTTTATTAATATTCTTTAAATTTTGACACTAAATGAAAAAAATTTGAAATAAGAGAACAAATAGAAAACCTTTGGAAATGTTAACATAAGTTTTTAAAAACTATTAAATACATTTTGATTTACAACGAAATTTAAAAAGACATAAAGTTATCAACAATAAGATATGTGCAAGTAAGAACAATAGTTGAATAATAAGTTTAGGAAAGTAGATATCAGAACGCAATTTGAGCGAACTCACCTCGATTTCTGCCTTATTTTGAAGATATCTTTTTTTGTTTTTGATTTTTTACAACAAAACATCAAGTAAATAAAAACAACAACAAGTATTTTTTTGTCAAAATTTAAAAATAAATTAATTCCAAAATAAGAAAGATAAGTAATGCGAAAATCGAGGTGAGTTCGCTCAATTTTCGTTCGTATTTTTACTTTCCTAACCTTAGTAAGAACCAAAATACACGAGAAAATATCAGTTAACTTCAAGTAAAATCGCGATAACATCAGAGCCACACATCGGATTGAAATAAGAATGGTATTAAACGAAACGGAAGTAACAATTTTATCAATTAGTATAAAAAGAATATGAAAAAATTTTATTATCCTCTCATTTTCTTTCAGCTCTTTGAATTCTCTTCAATTACTCTTAGAAATATAAATGATATACATACATTTAGTAAATAATACAATATTTACATAAATCTTTTAACACAAAACAATGCAAATACTTTATTGAATACCTTAAATTCAAATACCCGGATAACAAAAAAACTATCAAATGAAATCATTCCAAAATGTCTCATTTTTGGCTTCCTATTTTGACCACATTTCTCTTTCATCAAAGTAACAAAACGTATCTATCCATTTCCTTTTTCGATACCAAAAACCGGCAAAATAATTTATTGCTATTATTAAAAGTATTTCATAAATATAAAGTTGTACATAATGCCATCAAAGGGCCATTACCTGTCACACAAACTGTTACCATATGCACTCAATTTACTTTCACTCATACTTACACACACACAAAAATATGATTAATCCTTATGTTGAAATAGTTGAAATATTTATGTGTTCTATAAATAAAACAAAATGAAAAAGCCAATACAAAGCTTTGTATATATGTAAACGTACATACATATATAGAATGTTAATAAAAAAAATTCGTTGAAATGCAAAATAATTTATTACAAATTAAAATAAATCAAAATTTACTATAAATGGCAGCACAGTGCGACCAAACGACCGACCAGCCGATATACCCGACACAGCCACCAAAATGAATTTTCATGTTTTATAGATTTTATCGATAAACTCAAATAACGGCAAAAACAAAGCAGCATAAGTGTATTGTATAGCATAACGAACGTATCGTATGGCATCGCATCGCATCGCATTGTATAACGTATTTCATTTGCATTTTAACTTCATAAATAAGATGATCACTAAAATGTCACATAAAAATGATAAAGTGTTCGTTTTTAAAAATTGGTGAATCTCTGGCAACGAATATTTCTACCTTACCTCCAGTGATTTGTCAACTGTGGATGATGGCGGTGAAATTTAGAAATTTTGGCCTGTTTCGATTTTTGCTGGTATTCGGAATGTTGTTAGGATTTTCATTGATGGCTCTTTAGAAGAGTGCTTTAAGCAATAGAAGAAATGAAAGACATAAGAGTGTATAAAAGAAACTTATAAAACGAAATTATGAGCACAAAAATGTAATATTAAGTTTTGGAGTTCTCGCTTTTGATGATATTTGAAGTTGATTTTGTGTTCACTATTTTACAATTCTACTTATCGTGTAATAAATATAAGTTGAGAAAAGTAGAAAATTTTCTCTTTTCACCTTGATATTGTTTCTCTCTTTGAAAATTAAATTTTATACAGTTTAGCATGGCTGCTAGAAATTTAAATAATAAATAAAAATAACAGCTTAGTTTGTGGTCAAAAATCAAAAAACCAAACTTCTAAATAAGGCAGAGATCGTGGTGAGTTCGCTCAATTTACGTTTTCATCTCTACTTTCCTAACCTTGTTATTAAACCATGAATTCACTAAAAAAAAATTACGAATATTAATATAAAAAGTTTCAAATGTTTTATTTTACTTATCACGATATTTTATTAATGTTGATATCTTGCTATATTTATAGAGTTACCCGAGTAACTTATTACCCTGTTTAGGGTGTAAAAATAAAACTGATAAGTCACGATCTTATCAATTCATTAAGTAGAAATTTCAAAAATTTTGGACTTCTTGTGTAATTCTATATGCAAATACTTTTAGCTACTTGTTGGTTATAAAGGAAACGCACGTGTAGATTCAACAATGTATTTGAAGCGAATGAAAATAAAATTATTTTCACAAAACAACATTATCAACAAAAACTTCTTATACAAAATTAGAAAAACAAATATCAGAGTGTTTTCAGTAAAGTATAAATTTAACACCGACCCTTAATGAAAACACCTTAATTAATTCCTAATTTTGGATACAAATAAATATGCTTTTGTTTTTGCAATATTTTTGTAAAAATATCTGCTGCGTTTTCTGTTGATGGTACATACTTTAAATCGAGTTCTCCTTTATTAAAAACTTCCCGAACATGATGAATTCGAATGTCGATATGCTTGCTTCTTGAATGATAAACCGGGTTTCGCACAAGTTGCTGCGCACTTATGTTATCACCAAATAGAGTTGTTGCATGCAGTACCAAACAAACAAATTTCGCAGATATAAAATTTCCTTCGATGCCGCCGATATAGCCATATATTCCGCCTCAGTGCTACTTAGGGCGACAGTAGGTTGTTTTTTCGTCTCATACGAAATTGCACCACCAGCTAACAGGAATACAAACCCAGTATACGATTTTCGGTCATCGCAACTACCAGCCCAATCAGCGTCTGCGTATCCTACCAATGGTTTGCCTGTTGGTCTGTAATTAAGCGTAAAGTTTATCGTATTACTTAAGTACCTTAAAATATGTTTGGCTCCTGCCAAGTGTTCCGGATGTGAATCCTTGTTAAACTGCGACAATTTATTAACCGCATGGATAATGTCTGGTCGAGTACAAATTCCAATGTACAGCATTGATCCAATAAGCGATTGATAATTGATAGCGTCAATTTGTTCGCAATTTTTACAATCCAGGCATTTCTTTAATTGCATCCCGGGGTCTAACGGAGTGCTACAAGTCCTGCATTCCGTCATATTGTTTTCATTCAGTAACTCTTGAATCAATTTCTTCTGTGATATTTTCAAAGGACCTCTTGGTTCTTTTCTTTCCACTTCCATCCCCAGAAAATAATCAACAGGACCTTTGTCGACAATATCCAATTTTGAGATGAATTCTTCACGTTATCCTCCAGAAATTTAACGTCACGACTTCTGTAAAGTTTCTTCGTTTGCTTATTGTAAAGTCGGTACCCCTTCGACTCTGCACAGTAACCAGTTAACACACATTCTATACCACGTGCTTGGAACTTCGATTTTCCAGGTCGCTTGTCTAAAACAATGGCTTTACACCCAAAAATACGTAAATGGGCAACCGTTGGCTTGATGCCGCTCCACTTTTCAATCGGCGTCTTATCGTCCAGTGACTTTGTAGGACATCGGTTTCTCAAATATACGGCAGTTCCCACAGCTTCTGCCCAAAGCGCCTCGTTTAATCCAGATCCGATTAACATACATCGCTCCATTTCCACAATTGTACGATTTGCTCGTTCAGCAACGCCGTTTTGTTGAGGCGTGTACTCCACTGAGAATTGTCGCCTTACACCCAGTTTATCTAAATTCATGGAAAATTCTGTACTTAAATACTCACGTCCGTTATCGCTTCTCAGAATTTTAATTTTCTTCGACGTTTGTCTTTCAGCCATAGCAACGAATTTCTGGTATGCGTTAAATACTTCTCCTTTGTTCTTGAGAAAATATACAAAAATCATCCGCGAATAATCGTCGATGAAACTGACAAAATATCGAGCGCCTCCACATGATGTAACACGAATTGGTCCACACACGTCTGAATGTACTAGCTCCAGGACTCCTTCGCTACGATAACTGGCTGCCTTTGGAAATGGTTGCACACAAATCTTCGCTTTATAGCATATTTCGCAAGAAAATCTTTCAGGTGCGCGATCGAAATTGATCCCACGTACCATCCCCTTTATCGCCATCTCTGCCATACTGTTAGCGTTAAGGTGCCCGAAACGTTGATGCCAAAGAAAAAATGCATCGTCCTTGACAGCAAGCGAACACATATTCCCAGCATCTTTACTGCTACATATAAAGAGTTGATATTTCTTCTTACCAGTTATCACAACTTGCCCATTTTCGTCTATAATTTTTACTTTATCATTCTTGAAAATGATTTCTTGGTTCAAATCGATAAATTTGCTAATCGAAATGAAATTAAATTTCAGCTTAGGTACGTACAGAACTTCCTTTAGCATCACGTCATCTCCAGTTGTGGTTCTCAGGTGAACGTTACCGATACCAATTGCATAGATTGTAAAATCTGCTGCAAGCTCGATCCTCTCTTCGTATTTTCTCATATTTACAAACATTTCATCGTCACAACACATGTGACATGTTGATCCGCTGTCAAACACCCACGTATTTCGCTGCAAGTCCTTCGCCTGCAATCCGTGCAACATTGCGTTGGCACCCGTGCATCCCTTTGTACAATCGCGAGCAAAATGTCCAATTTGCCCACATTTGAAGCATTTTAAATTACGTTGTCGTTTCACGCCGTCTTGTCGATCCTTCCTATAGCTCATATTGTGATTTTTCTCGTACTTGTTGTGTAATTTTGAAAGAAACGCTTGTTGGTGATTATCAATCATTTGTAGTTTGCTATTGCGTCGTTCAAACTCTTCCATGAGTTTATTTTTTAACGCATCTGCAGTTGGTAAGACATCACGAGACTCCATTGCTACGACGAAGCTCTCGAACTCCTCAGGTAAACTATTCAGCAAAATGATAGCAAGTAACTCGTCCGGAATATTGATATCCACCTCTGCAAGTTTCTCCACAATATCATTGAATTGAGATTGATGCTCCGACATTGACTGACCAGTTGCCATTTTTATCGCCAAAAGCCTTCTGAATAATAGAACTTTTCTCGCAGGTCCTTTAGGTTGAAATTTCTTTTCCAATAGTAACCAGGCGTCATTTGAGGTTTTGCAGTTCTTAACCAGATTCAGCTGTGATCTTTTCATGCTCAGCAAAATAGTCGATAGAGCCTTTTGGTCCTTGTTGCTCCACTCCGCATATTCATTCTCATCGGTCGGTTTCAAGAAAACACCGCTTACGTAACCCCATAGATCCGCATGAATTAGAACGCTGCGAATGTGTATCTTCCAACCATCGTAATAAGATTCTTCCAATTTTTCAATATTATACAGCGACGACATTTTAGTACTACTTGAATTTTCCTGGGCCCATAACCTTTGTTGGTTATAAAGGAAACGCACGTGTAGATTCAACAATGTATTTGAAGCGAATGAAAATAAAATTATTTTCACAAAACAACATTATCAACAAAAACTTCTTATACAAAATTAGAAAAACAAATATCAGAGTGTTTTCAGTAAAGTATAAATTTAACACTACTTAATATATAAAATTCATAATTGAAAAATAAAGGGGTACCCAGATGTCGTACAAAAGGGTTAATCGGGTATTTTCTATAAATATTTTGAAAACAATTTCATTTTTATTTAAGAACACTTTAATTAATAATTTCGTCGGAAACCTCTCTAAAACGCATTCTAAATTTATTCTTGTTCCAAAATGTTTTCCAAAATATCGGATGCCTTCTTATTTTAGCAATATGATCACTTTAGAATATCTTGTGGAATATCGAACATTTTAACTCTGTTTTTGTACATTCTACGTTGTTTTATAGTGTTTTCTTAACAGTTTAATTTTTACAGGTTCTACTCAACAGTAATTTTTACAAAATTCTGTTTATACCAAGACTTCTGAATAATAAATCTGGTACCAAAAATACACTTAATCAACGGCAACAGGCATTGAACCTGGTACTCCAAACATTAAGAGAGGTTGTCATAGACCGATTTGCCACAAAAGTTGTCAAGAAATCTTCTTAAAATTGATCAAATTGACCAATGTTGTCTATTATTTGCTATATAAATAAAAAAATCTGATATATCTTTTTTCATATTAATAATCCAGATACCAAGTCAAACTGATCACAGCCTTGTGCATATATGAAGATATATCAGATACGTTATATAATAACTGTGTTCAGATTTAATTCCAAAAAAAAACCAAATGCTGTCATATCAAAATATATATAGACATAATCTGAAATGTTATCCAGATTTAATAAAGAAATTTTCAAAATTTACTCTAGACTAAATCTAAAATATTATCCAGATATAATAAAGATATTATCGAAATATATTTTAGACATAATCTGAAATGTTAGCTAGACATAATCTTAATATGATACCGAATTACACGGATTTTTTTTGATCCTATTATATATGAAAACCGATCTGTTCATATGTTTTATTGTGATGATTTCAAAGACTAGAAGTTTTTTCAGCTGTATTACAAATATTTTTTTTTGTTTTTCTCATCATTTATATTTTTGTTGCTAGTCAACACAGCAACAAAAGAAACAACAACAAATTTGAAAAGCAAAAGGAAACTCAACTGTTGTCACAGCAAATAGGTTCTCTCTAGCGCCGTCTGAACGAGGCAGCACGAGGTGCACAACTCGCTTCTAACTCGTTTAGTTTAGATTATTTATGACCGCAATTTGTTAAACAAAAGGTCACCCTAATGCCGCGTTGTCGACACAACCGCAAAGCCGCAACCTGCAACAACAACAATAACACCAACAAAAACAACAGCAAAAACAAACAAAAACACAGTGGAGCAAGGTGCCCAAGCGATGCATAATTAAGATAATAAAATATTAATTTAAATTAAGTTCATGCATATGTATGAATGTATGTATATACAAAGTATCTATGTATGCGAAAAACGAGAACAAATATTTACTTGTACCTAAAACAACGAAAAGTGTTTCTTTGTTTTAGGATTATTTCATTACCACCGACCAATTCTATTTTTTCGTTTTTGTTTCCCAAATGAAAAGGCAAAATGCCATCGAGACCAAGACGACGACGACGATGACGTCGACGATGATGATGATAGGCACTTGTACAAATTAATTAATTAATTAAAAATTCCCTAATGAAGGGATATGCAAATTTTTATGTCTGCATTGCGTTCGACTTACTTAAATAAATACCTGCGAATAGGAAGGAAAAAAGAAGAAGAAAAAAAGAAAGGTCGACTTTTTGGTACGTGAGAATTTTTCAATGTGCCACAAAAGGGTTTTTTTTTCTGTTTGCTTGTTCATATTGGCCATTCTAAAGACGATTTCTATCAAAACATGTTATTTAGTATAATGACACTTTTTAGTTTAGTTCAAAGAATTTGCGAGTTAGAGCATTTCTCTCAGTTAGTACTAATATTTTATCATCTCTAGCAAAAGTCATCTGAAGTTGAGTGATTTTTTATATTGTATTGTGAAATACTATTAACCTTTTTGGTATTACCAGAGCGGGGCATTAACTAGTTAAAAAGTTGAAAGTTAATTAACGAAGTTAAGTTTTAGCAAAAGTTAAAAGTTAATTAACGCAGTTAGTTAAATATTGTATAAAACGAAAAATGTTAAAAGTAAAATCAATAACAAAGAAAGGAAAAATTAAGTATTGAATTAAGGCAAATCGAATGATTTACTTCTTGGATATAAATATAATAAATTAAATTAGATAAAAACTAACTGACAAATTTAACGACATTTAAAATTTCTATTTACCAGTGCTTTAATAAAGAAGCATAATTTCTATATATATATAAATGAGTCTCTATGCTCCCCGAGGAGTTCAAGGTATCATCAGAGTTGTTAACAACACCGTGTAATTACGTTATTTTACAGTAATTTCGATCGAAATACAATAGCAAAAAATTTTACTAAAAGAAATTGAAGTCAGTCAAACTGCTTCAAAGGCTAAAGGGATATATGTTGATATGTTTATATCTCTTAATCAATTTTTTATTATACACATATATAGTCAAAATACAGTACTTCTTTTAAGAATACAGTATTTTCACAAATTTTTGTTTACATCACTGTGTGAGTGTCATTTCGAGAAAAGAAATCGAAACCTTCTCACAAGCTTGAACTCTTATTAGAAAAGAACAGCTTAAACATTTTTTAATGAGCCACTTCAAGAACAGAAATCGAAACTCTTTCACATTGTTGAGCACATAATAAAAAAGAACAGCTTCTAAGTTTTATAATGTACCACTTCGAGAACAGAAATCCAAATACCCTTACAAGAGTGAACTCATATTAGAAAAGAACAAAAAATTCTATTATTCTTGGATACAAAAAAGACCTTTAGTTAAGTAGATATGACCCTCAATTTTAAACAGAATGTTTACTACAGTTCCTAGTCATCAAAACTGTGAGGCTTACAGCTCTTATATTAGAAGGCGGAATATTCCATTGATCTATTGAATCATTTAAAAGACGCTTGCGAACCTCAGAATTGGGACTTTCGTTTAATTAAACATATTTTTTGTTTTTTTTGTTTTTGAGATCAAAAATATTTCAATTAAACCAAATAGATTTTTTCAGGCTTTTCAATCAGCTTTTCCAATACAATTAGACTGCCTAATAATATCGTTTATTTTGGTTATAAGAATTTTATAATTCCACTGGTTTCAATTCTTAAATTTACCTATTTAAATTAATGTAGGAATGGCCGATATTAAAGGAAGCTCATCGCTTCGCCTAACGCCGGCAACGCGTAAAGTGTCAATCATTTTGCTGCGAAGCCCAAATCTACTTTACGCTAGCCGATGTTGCAAGCGCAGCATTTTTGGTTGCTTTTCGACCGCTTCTTTTCCTCTTAATGGAACTTTGCTGTTTTTAATTTTTACCGCAGCTG
This sequence comes from Suillia variegata, assembly GCA_949127995.1. Classification (NCBI taxonomy): domain Eukaryota; kingdom Metazoa; phylum Arthropoda; class Insecta; order Diptera; family Heleomyzidae; genus Suillia; species Suillia variegata. The sequence goes on along the minus strand of OX421845.1, from coordinate 13,202,462 downwards.
CTGGTGGTCAGCGCTTGGGATTTCTTTAATCCGCGATGCATACCTGTCTGCTTGATTGTGTGTTTGTGTGTGTGTTTGTGTTTGTTAAAGTCAAAGCGCGCATATTTAGCCAAAATTTTGGAAAATGATCCCAAAACGCGCATTTTTATTTATTGTATGTCAACTTGGCAACTCTGGCTGCCATGATTGATGGTCGGCGGTTATCTTGATTTGTTTGTTGTTACATTGTTGTAGCTGTTGTTGTTGTTGTTGTTGTTGTTGTTTTTATCTGTGCATTAATTAAGTAATTTATTTATAAACGTTAAATTATAATTTATGCAGGCGCTACGCACAAATTTTTTTTTCGAAATTTATTTTTAAGCGTGCTACGCGCTTTCTCCAAGCGTTCCACCGCCCGGTCTTCAGGCCAGCATTTATGCTGTGTTTTGGTATTTTGTTGTTTCGTTTCGTTGTTTTGACATTTATATCTCATGCGTGTCGGCGTAAATTTCAGTTCCCGCTGATATAAACATATCATACGTCATATCTGACAGCTGATTCTAATGTTATTTTAGGCTTTGTATTTTATTACGACAAAAACAACAACATCAATTTTTGTTTCCCTTTCTTTCTTTTTTGCATAAGCCACGAGTTATGGCAACATTTTTAATAATATATTTTGTAAGCGTTTGCTAGTTAGCTTTTCTCTGGTTACTAATATTCTTCATATTTGAATACATCGAAAGTGTCTGCGGGATATTGATTTACAATTGTTTAATTTTTTGGTTTTCAAATTAAATTAAATAATTATATTTTTATTAGTAATGTTTTCTGTTATTGATTTTTCTCAGTTGTGTTACAACTTTCCCTTAACCTCTTGTTCATACAATATCTTTAAAAATCTTTAACTTCTTTAAATTAATTTAAACATTTTTTCATTATCAATGAAAACCAATATTCGTCTGAGAAATCCTTTTAACCACGGTGTAATAAATATAAGGTGAGGAAAGTAGAGAACTGTCCCTCTCCACCTCGATATGATTTCTCTCGTTGCTACAAAATTATCAAGTAAAAGTAGTTCTATATCAAAAATATAAAATTAAACTTCAAAATAAGGCAGAAATCGAGGTGAGTTCCTACTTACCTAAGCTTATATTATTCAACCATGCTATTAAATATAGTTAAATAATAAGATTAGGATGGTAGATATGAGAACGCAAATTGAGCGAACTCACCTCGATTTCTTTATTATTTTCTTGCCATATTTTAAAGTTTTTTTTTTTTGACATCACACTACGCTGTTTTTTTTTTATTTACTTAATAATTTTGTAGCAAATATGGCAACTACACCAAAATTTAATTACCAAAGTGAGAAACAATATCGAGGTGGAGAGGGATTTTTTCTACTTTCTTCATCTTATATTTATAAAACCATTGTTTTTAACTTATGTCATAAAAGAAGGTGTTTCTATTTCTATATTCTTTTATTTCTTTCTGTCCTTCTTTCTGTGTGTTTCATGTTTTTCCTAAGCATGTTTTTCGATTCTCTTTAAATTTAGGATATATATAGGACTAGAAGATACTTTAAGTGATATGATAACTGCCACGCCCACCTACTACGCTAACAATTTGTGAAGTTAAGCTAAAAAAACCGAATTATTTCGCTAATATTGCCCTTAAAAATCAAATGAACTTTAGTATATAAGTAAGTATGGTCAACAATTACACCAAAAGTGGGCGTGGTTGGATCAATTTAACACCCATCACCAGAACTCAGAAACGTAATTCTCCACTATGATAAAATTTGAATGAAGGTGTAAAGTAATGAAATCTACCATCTCCTAGAACGTCAGCTTAGCTGCAACAACCTTCATATCTCACAATAAAATTAAATTTATAAGTAAGATGTATTGTGATCATAACTATCTCCTTAAAAAGAAGATGGGCGTGATCAAATATATGTAACGCCCACTGGTCATTAAATTTTAAAGTTTTGAGTGGGTGACTCCATGTTTCATAAAAAACGTTTGTTTTCGTGAATTTTTTGTTACGACGATCAATCGAGTTTAGTGCATTTGACTACAGACCAGGATCGGGTAATTTGGAACCCAGAATGAACAACTGCTCAAACGACAAAAAGAGAGGAAATTCTAAATCGAATTGTGATTGGCGATGAAAAGTGGTTCTATTACGATAATCCAAAACATCGAGCAACTTATCGAAACCCCGGCCATACCTCATCGTCGACTGTCAAGTCGAATGTTTACAAGATAATGCTGTGTATTTGGTGGGACCAGGTAAAAAGTAACATCTTTTAACGAGACCGAACGAAACGATCACAGGGGAGGTCTACCGACGACCCACTCGCCATATAATCCTGTCTTGCAGCATGCCCTGGCAGACCAGCGCTTCTCCAATTGTGATGAAGTCAAATAATGATCCGTTCGTGGATAGCGCCCACAGAGCCGCATTTTTTCTTATATGTATATATTTTTTTCATTTCGACTATATTTTAATGTATTATTATTTTATTTATTTTAAAGGTTTTTATCGACTTATTTAATTTCATATATTTTACGTACCAAAATTTGTTCAAGATCGTTTATTGAAATATATCTTAAAGTTAAAATAAATAACCCAAATGTTGAGTACGGAAACGCTTTTGGATAAATTTTTATTATTTATCAATAAATCTTTATTTAACACATTTGAGACGTAACAATTTTATTTGAAAATAAAAAATGAAACATTCCTGACATAAATCCAGTTCTTCCAATTGCAAAAACAACAACTTCTCCACTTCTTCGTCTAGTCCTAAAAATATTTCGCCATAACGACGACGCGACACACTGAAATGCGCGCATATAAAAATCGCACTTACTCGTATGCCCAATTACGAAACGCCGGAAAGCAAGCAGCGACGGGCAAACACGCTACGCATGCGCAGTGCAGTGCAGTGCGGTAAAGCTGCGCAAGTCGTTGCATTTTGCACCTGCCGATTACGTTGCGCATTCGATTGCAAAAGCTCGATTGCGAACCATGTTGCCACATTAAAAAACCAACAATAACAACAACGACCACAACGACGACAAGAGCCAAAATTATGCGACGAACCGCAATGCTCCGCTGTGTCCTGAGTTTAGGCTTCCAACATCTAAACAAAACTGGATTTTGGCTGTTCGATTGCGTGCTGAGCCGCCTGCAAAATACTTTGCACACTTGTAAACGTTTCAAAAAATTTATGAAGTGCATAGCGCTATGCTATGCGGCAATAATCATCAGCGGCGACGAACAACGAGACAAGCGGCAACGACGAGCGTAAACAATGTGCACGCATAAAATTTCAAAAGAAGTGCCACAACACTTCCACTTCACTCCAGATCAAATTGGGCTGCCCCACCGTTGAAGGGAAATGGTCGTAGCCTTCGAATTTTTAATGAAGGAGACAGGAGTTTTCTTTCAACCAAATTATTAAATAAGATCCCCACCACACTGGCAGCATCTCAAATACGCCCATGTCTGGAATGCACCTACGTCGAAACTACTCGCTGCATATTAAGTAGTTCTCGACTCGTATGTGTCGCAACGGCGCAAGTGGCAGAGTGGCAGTGCGGCGACGTTACGAAAAGTAACGCGCTGACAGCGAGTGCTAAAAATTGATTGATCCTTGGAGGTGCCAAGACAATGCGGAACGAGTCGAGTCGAGTGCAGCGCTTGACGTTGCTTCAATGACGCTCGATTCGATCGATCGATCGGTTGGATCTGTTGGATCGCTCGAGGCGTGGCGTTGTTCTTTATAAATAACTTAAATGCATTAAAATCACTTAAAATACCACGGACAACGAAAGACGACAACGACGACGACGACGTAGACGACGACACAAACTGACAGACAGACACATACTCCAGCACCAAAGAATCGAAAAAATAAATACAGCAAATTGTCAAAGCGATTTTCGTTTTCGCAGCGCGTTTGTTGCGCGTCGCTCCGCCCGAAGTTGGTAGGACTTGTGTGTGTGTGTGTGTTGGCATACGAGCCAGCCAAATAGGGACACGCATCGAGTCCTTAAGTGGAATGATGAATTGCCTGTCACTTGCGATTTCAGCAGACAAAACATGTTTCGAGCTGGCCAAAAATAAAAGTTCATTTTTTTTTCAGTTAGTTCAGATGAGTTTCCTTTTTCATGTTGGCGATGTGAGTTAATAAAAACTGTTTAAAGGAATTTTTATAAATATTTAAATTTTTTCTATAACTTGAGACAAAAAAATCGTCACACATAATTACTCATAATTGAAAATACAAATTTCTAGAAACTCAAACTATATACTAGTTGAGATACTCAATATACCACAATGGTTATAGATAATAAGGATGTTGGTATCTTTTGAATTCAATTAGGAATTCGCGATTCTCGCAACATTTTAAGGATAAACAATCCACAGCATGGAGCGGCGGCTCGAATTACATTCTTTGTATTGAACTGGAAACTTCACTTCTAAGGCAACATTTCAGAATCGTTGTGAAGTTCTAAGTCAAGGCCATCAAATAGATTATAAGTAGTAGTGTAATACCGAAATTCAATTTCACCAAAAGGTTTAAAACTGAAATGAGCAATAAAGAAACTTGGAAAGGTATTTGTGAAACCTATAAGATGCAACGACAAATGATAACCTGGTATACAGACGGGTCACTTACTGATGAAGGTACACGAGTAGGAATTTATGGGCCGAGAACTAAATACTCGGAAACCATGGGTAAATATGCTAGCATCTATCAGGCGGAAATATACGCCATTGAAAGATGCGCCTACTTCAATCTCAAACGAAACTACCTAAACCAGAACATCGCGATCCTAACCGACAATCAAGCGGCTATCAAAGCATTAAAAGCACATCAGGTGAACTCCAAACTGGTGTGGGAATGTCTTGACAGTTTAAATAGGCTTTAGTCTCTGAATCGGGTTTGGATTCTATGGGTTCCGGGTCACACAGGAATAACAGGCAATGAAATAGCAGACGAGCTAGCAAAAAAAGTTGCGCAAACTCCTTTTGTCGGTCCAGAACCATTCTATGGAAGAAGAAGAAAAACTCTGGAAATCATACTGGGCCACTCAACCAGGTTTAAGGCAGTCGAAAATACTAATAGGGAACTACAACCTAAAACGTTTTAAAGATTGTATAAAGCTAACAAAGAACAACATCAGACTAATAGCAGGCATCCTAACAGGACACTGTAAATTAAATTACCACCTTACAACATTGAAAATATTGTCAAAGGACTTATGTAGATTTTGCGATGAACAGGTAGAAACTTCAATACACATTTTAGGACAATGCCCTCAACTCACGCAAAACAGGAAGAAACATCTGGGTGACTATCTAATACCAGATGAAATGTTGAAGTCTCTAGAGGTAGGCTTAATACTAAAATTCTTAGCAGAGATAGGACTAACAGAATTGCTGTAAGTCCTTGGCGGGGCACAAAATATCTTCAGGTCGCAGTGCACATCCCGTTAACTAATAATAATAATAATAAATAGTAGTGTAAGCTTGATTAAACTTCACTTTCGGTGTGATCATCGAGTTGATTCAATAAAGTTTTTGTTTGAATTTACATGAGTACATAAATCGGCTCCATCAAATATCGCCTACGAAAATGTCGACCAAAAAAAATGAACAAATGACCCAAAAAATCTCATAGTTTTTTTGGAAATTTTCCCGTGGCGATATTTTAGGGAGCCACTTAAATCTAAATATTAGAATTACAAAAATAATTAAATCAAGTGATATAAAATACCAATCGATATGTTGAAATAATATGTTGGATTATTGAGACCTCAGTTGTGTTAAAGTCGGGTCAATTATCGATTAATTACTGATTACTTGAGAAAGAAATTCCCTGCAAATGCATGCTTGATCTGGGCTTCTCAAAAGGAAAGTGGTTAAGTAATCTCGCCGTCACATGGAATTGCCTTTAAAATGACATTCAATCGTTAGTGCATATTTTTGCATATTCTCCAATTAATGCATAGTTTTGCATATTTTTACTATAAGTGCATGTTTTTGCATATCTTTTTTAGATAACTTTTTATCGAAAATCCATTCAAAGTATTAAAATTTCCCTATACCAAATTTTAAACTGTGGGCATAATAGGTGGACGTGGCAGATTTTATATACCATATTATTTCTTACAAAACCATTTCTATATAGCTTCGGTGGTGGGGTGAAAATTGATCATTTAATTGGTTCAATCACGCACATTATTGGTGAAGTTATTTGTAGTGACCATTCAAACTCTGATACAAAATTTAAGATTTTATAGAAAATAATAAGAAAAAAATCTAAAATTGTATTCTATATACAAATAGTGGACGTAGTAGATGGGCGTGGAAAATTTAATAATTCTAATTCTTCCTTCCAGGCATATCCCTAAATAGGTTTTCCATATACTTGTAGTGCATCAAGCTTCTGATTTATGGTGGTGACCTAAAAATGCTTGGACCTATTTTTTATATGTTAGCGTTATACTAATGCAACCACGTCCATTTTTAGTGAAGATATCGACAGTGACCATAAAAATTCAGATAACAAGTTTCAGATTTTTAGAAGCAATATTTTCAAAAGTATTAAAAGAATTCATAAATTCTGGGCGTAATTTTTGAAAGTGGCAAATTATATATATCCTCTTCTAAGATACGATTCCTAAAGACTGTAGGTATCAAGATTGAAAGAAATCGGTTCAGTGGTTCTCGAATTTACCCGGAATAACAGAAATAAGTTGGATTTTATATATTGGTAAGAAGAAAGATATGACATTGTATAAATATTTACAAGGAGAGTAATACAAATATCTGTTTCAATAAGATCATGTGGAGCATGTGCAACACCTTTAAAACTATGGTAAATTTTTAAGACATAAGACCAATAAGAGACCCTGTGAATACCTTTCTTAAAAAGCCCATAAAAAGTGATTTTTTGCGATTTACTTTGACTTTCTAAATTCATTTTTTTTCATATAATGTGATTCAGTCAATCTCGGGTAAACAAGCATCACAAGATTGAGGAAAATGTCATTATCTACTATTACCAAACTAGAAAAAACTTAGAATGACAAAATCTCCTTCTCTTTTGAGTATCAAATCAAATTTCAATAGAATCCTCATACCATCGGATTTAGATAGACTTTTCCACAATTTTCTCACCTGTCTGACCTGACAACTTTTGAAAAATGTTTTTTAGCAGCCAAACCACTTGGAATTCTAAATTCTTGATGTTATCCAAAAATAAATTAAAGCAATACAAAAACAAAATAAAATATCTAGTAAATATTTAACGCAATAAACTAACTTCAAAATAATAATTTAAAGTTTTAAATTCACCTGGAGTAGCTTAAATTCAAAAATTCAAGTTTGCTGAAAGAGTTTTCATGAAAACTTCCAGCCACAAAAGGCAGACAGACAGACAGATTTGCAGGCAAAAATGCGTGAATGATGTGACAACACACACACACATAGTAGATGACGAAGAAGAAGAAGACAAAGACGAAGGAGAGGAGCACATGACGACGTGGAGTCTCTCCGATGTCTAGACACCATTATGAAACCCCGACGAGCCCACAGGAAGTGCGCGGGTGGTTAGGTTGTTGGTTAGGCAGCATGGAAAGTTTTCTTTGTTTCAAAATTCATGCAATTTGCTGAATTTACTGAATACGAAGCGAAATATTTACATGAGCGTAGCATGTCGAGCGATGTTCCGGGTGTCTGTCTGCCCGTCTGTCTGTGCTCGAAAACCTTTTAATGAAATAATTACGTATGCAAACTATGTTATATTGTATGTGCATACATACATATTTTTACATATTCGTATATATAGAGTCATTTGACATGAAGGAAATATTGTAAAGGCATTTTGGAAATTCTTCTAACCAAAGAACGAACGCTCGCTCGCGCTGCCTTTGAAATTGTTCGTAGACTCATAGACACATGTACGCTCCTCCTCTGCTGGCCTAACCCAAAACAAACGCTAGATTCACACCTAAACATGAGCACTTTTCTTTTGAAGACCTTATCATAGCGCAGAGCGTTGGGCAACTGTCAAAGTAAATTTGCACTGCATACAAAAACAAAACTAAGAAAAAGAAAACACCACAAGTCGAATTATCACGGTGCAAAGGTATTTGACGTTCACACCTCAACGGCTTCAGTCCGGAGTCTCCTACGTTCGTCGTTCATCAGCAGCAGTAGGAGCAGCAGCAGGAGCGCGTCCATCGAAACACAAAAAACGACAGGTGTGACATTGCAACGACCAGACTTAAAAATATAATAACAAAAAAAACAAAAACAAAAAAAGAAGCGATATTAAACATCAGAGGAACGGCAAAGAATGAAGCTGGTATAAAATTATTTCTAAGAAAAGTGCCAACCGCGTCCAGCCGCAAAAAAGTAAATACGCTGGAAATTTATTTCGGATAAAAAAAAAATGGGAAAATACTGTGAAGTGATGAAAAGAAGTCGCGCAGATACTATTTGTATACCCCACAGTGGACGAATGGCGCGAGAGGTTAATTAGTTTGAATTTCTTTTGGTTACGGCTTGCATGGACTTATATTTGTTTGTATTCTTTTCTAAACCTTTGAGAGCGTCTCGATTTCTTTTCGCGAATTGAAGATATTAAACGTTCCCCGCCCCTTCAATGTCGAAATTGAATGTTTCATCTCAGCAAACCATTTTCTGAGCACTCAGAATTATGACTCTAAAGAGAATCATACATCTGATGATTTTCTGAGCGCTCAGAATCAGGACTCTAAAAAGAGTCATCATTCTGAAGATGTCAAGAGCCTTTATATATAAAAGTCAAAATATACCGTTTTGTTGCATCCAAGCTACAATAACAAATTGCGTCGTAATTATGAGGTTCATAAAACCATCAGATTTAAGACGCATAAATGTGTCATAATTATGACGGTTCATGAACTAAGTTATGAGCTAAAAATATATTTTATGACTTTTTTGTGCCTGTAAAATATCCGAAAATATTCATTTATGACTCATTTTAGATTCTTGAAAGAGTCCGAAAAAAATCATATTTATGACACTTTTAAGACACATATTTTGGAGTCTACTAAGAATTCGAAAAGAATAATTTCAGACGCTTTTTACAGTCTGAAAAGACTCATGTATGACAATTTTAAGACGCACAATTCGGACTCATATCTGTGTGCCCTTACAGGCAGGAAAACACGCTCATATCGGACTCTAATATGAGCTCTTTATGAGGGTAAAGGCTCAGAATAAAGAGTCGAAATAGACTCTGAAAAGAGTCAGATTGTTTGCAGGGATGTTATTTGTTCTTTTCTCAGCATGAAATATTAAACTTTGACATAAGTTAAAATTGTAAAATAGTTGAATAAGAGATGAAGGGTATCGAATCTACGGTCTAGCCAAAGAAGCATTCAATATTCTAGACTATTTCATCGTGATGTTGATAAAGCGACTTTGACGTTTGCCGGGGTGCAGCAGACAATTTCTGCAGAGGCTTTGGTGTCGGACGTAATATGGCTGCGATTTTTCTTCGTGTTTTTCTTAATTCTTTTTTTTTGTAATGCTTTTATCTCGTTATTTCGCGCATATTTTCATTGTGAAGAAGAATCAAAAAAAGAGAGAAAAAAAAATACTAACTCATAATCCGCAGCACGAAGGCAGGTGGTTGGTTTTAGATGCAGAATATTGCAATGGACATTTTAATTAGAGCAAAATACGAACGACACGCTACACGCTGGCACTTTGGCACTAACCGCTGGGAAAAGGTTCTTATGCCCAAGCGGAGCAGAATGCTCGGTATGCAGCGTTATTATTTCAATAAAAATTCTTTAGCAATATTTCCGACTTGCAGTGCCGAAGTTTTGAACTTTTTTTGATCTGAATAGCTCAATGCCTAAGTTGGAAATAGCTTTTGAATTAGAAAGTTTACACTAGGAGAAATCAGTGTCGGAGTTAAATTTTTTTTTAGAAAATCTATAAACTATAAAAACTCTTGATAATTTTTGTGTTATATTATATTCTTATATAAAATTTTTTCATTTGTTTAAAAAGTCGTTGTTTATTTTCGGGAATTTCTGATTTTTGTATTGAATTAATAAGTTGACATGTTGCGCTTAAGTATGGAATAGAATAGCCGGCATATGGCCCCCAGGGCTCTGGTCTTTGAAAGTTTGATGGAGCAAAATGAACTGGATCGCGATTTTTCAAAGAAAATCATTTGCGTTACCGGAACATGATGACGGAAATTTTGAGGCCTCAAGTGGAAGGACTGGACCTGGACGATATATGGTTCACGCAAGACGGCGCGACCTGCACGCCGCACATGAAACTATCGATTTATTGGAGCAACAATTTTCAGGCTTAATCATATCACGAAATTCCGATGTCAACTAGCCACCGACATCTTGCGATTTAACGCCTTGCGACTTCTCCTCTGGAGTTTTGTTGGATCTCAGGCCTATGTCAATAAACCGCAAACAATGCCTAAGCTCAAGGCCGAGATCCAACGCGTCATCGGTGAGATAGGGCTGATAATCTACGGTATCTATGTTGCTATCTATCTTTATATATTTATTTCTATTTCCATCTATCTATCTATCTATCTATCTATCTATCTATCTATCTATCTATCTATCTATCTATCTATCTATATATCTATCTATCTATCTATCTATCTATCTATCTATCTATCTATCTATCTATCTATCTATCTATCTATCTATATATCTATCTATCTATCTATCTATCTATCTATCTATCTATCTATCTATCTATCTATCTATCTATCTATCTATCTATCTATCTATATATCTATCTATCTATCTATCTATCTATCTATCTATCTATCTATCTATCTATCTATCTATCTATCTATCTATCTATCTATCTATCTATCTATCTATCTATCTATCCATCTATATATCTATCTATCTATCTATCTATCTATCTATCTATCTATCTATCTATCTATCTATCTATCTATCTATCTATCTATCTATCTATCTATCTATTTATCTATCTATCTATCTATCTATCTATCTATCTATCTATCTATCTATCTATCTATCTATCTATCTATCTATCTATCTATCTATCTATCTATCCATCTATCTATATATCTATCTATCTATCTATCTATCTATCTATCTATCTATCTATCTATCTATCTATCTATCTATCTATCTATTTATCTATCTATCTATCTATCTATCTATCTATCTATCTATCTATCTATCTATCTATCTATCTATCTATCTATCTATCTATCTATCTATCTATCTATCTATCTATCTATCTATCTATCTATCTATCTATCTATCTATCTATCTATCTATCTATCTATCTATCTATCTATCTATCTATCTATCTTTCTATCTATCTATCTATCTATCTATCTATCTATCTATCTATCTATCTATCTATCTATCTATTTATCTATCTATCTATCTATCTATCTATCTATCTATCTATCTATCTATCTATCTATCTATCTATCTATCTATCTATCCATCTATATATCTATCTATCTATCTATCTATCTATCTATCTATCTATTTATCTATCTATCTATCTATCTATCTATCTATCTATCTATCTATCTATCTATCTATCTTTCTATCTATCTATCTATCTATCTATCTATCTATCTATCTATCTATCTATCTATCTATCTATCTATATATCTATCTATCTATCTATCTATCTATCTATCTATCTATCTATCTATCTACCTATCTATCTATCTATCTATCTATCTATCTATCTATCTATCTATCTATCTATCTATCTATCTATCTATCTATCTATCTATCTATCTATCTATCTATCTAACTATCTATCTATCTATCTATCTATCTATCTATCTATCTATCTATATATATATAAGATGCAACTATCTCCCACAACCTTGTCCTTCTCTAGAAATTTAAACACTTCAACGATTTTTAACTATACGAAAAAACTTTTTTCGTTCTTTCAGTGCAACTTCATGCCCAACATTTATGCTGGAAATTTCATTCTTCATTTAACCCAACAAGCACCTCAATTTGAACATCAAACTGAACGCGGCGGTGGCGGCGGCGGCAGCGGGATTTCCACAATTGCAAAAGAATCGCGCCGCGCACCTTTTTATCCAATTCAGCGCATTGAGCGCGAAATCTTTCTTTCATTTTTGCCCCATTATTTTAGACAATTTCTGTGCAGTAAGTTGGAACCGCAGCGCAGTGCAGCGGAGCAGTGCAACTATTTCGTTTCCTATTACCAGGCCAAGAAGCAGACAAAGTAAATTCTAGTTTTTGTTGCTCCGCTTTTGTATTTATCTGGTTTTCTTTCCTGCGCGTCATGTAGATTGGTATTTATTTTTTTTTTCGTCTTTTTTTTTTGTTGTTGTATGCCAAAGCACAGCATTTTTCTCACACTTTTCCATGGAGTGCAATGCTGAATGTTGAATGCTGCTGCTGCTGCTTCTACTTCTGCTGCTGACTGGGGTCTTATTATCGCGTCAAACAAAAACGACCGCAAAACTTTTGTGCGGCGTTGGTTTGGCTTGGCCTGGCTTGGCTTGGTTTGTTTTAGGTTTAGTTTTGCCTGGCATTGAGGGAGCGTTTCTACAGTTTGTTTTGCTGCGCGTCCGTCGCCCGGAGCACCCGTCGGAAGTAGGCTGCCGCTGCTGCTGTTGCTGCTGCAGATAGGCTCTTTAAGTCTCGTTTCTTTTTTTTTTTTGTACGATTTAATATTTAGTGCTGCCTGTGCTGCTTCTTTTGGTTTCTTTGGTGCTTTGGCCATGTGAATGTGGCTTTGTTTTCATCTTTTCTTTTTTTTTTTTTTGCGATACTCTATTTATTTAGTTGGCATTCTAAGTTGCCTTCGAAAATTACTTTGTAAATAATTAGACTCGGGACAGCGAAGATTTCCAGCGATAATTGTAATTTACGTTCAGCTTAAAAAGTTGAAGTCAATTTATTTATTCTTCAGCTCAGTTTGGAACTGCCGCGAAGATTCTATGAGCAATTTTTTAATTTATTATGTATCTGATTCATTAACCAGTTTTAAATTTTGTATAAGTTTATTGTTCAGAATTGGTATCGTTTAAAAAGCGGAATAAAGAATCTGACTGGTTTAAAATGTACTACGAGCATCTACAAAAAGTAAGTGACTAACAAATCTTTTTGATTTCAAAACTTTAAAGTATCTTTGAGATCAGCTAGATTAGGTCAATATCTTCGAAACGAATAAGTTTTTCACTTATTTGTCTTTTTAGGGCAAATAGTTAGATTTAAGTTTTTGAAAAATTAGTCATTGATTTGAAAAATGAGTTCGAACTAAGTACAATTAAAATCCACGTTAAATGATACCAAACGTGTGAACTTTTGATTTTTGCTAACATCTGCAACTCTTTTTTTCAGTGCGTACACATGACCTTATTTTCCATACAAAAAATATTTAAACTAAATTTAGAAAAACATATGTACACTTAGAGAAAAATTGGATTTTAATTTAAGAACAATCAGACTTGATTTTAGAAAGTTCTATTCTAACTCAAATTCAGTTGGCGGGGTTTCGATTTAAAATTTAAATATATAATATCTTAAATTAAGCTAAAAAATATTAAAATACGTTTAAAATACTAAATTGAAACTGAAATTCTCTATATAAATAAGAATTTAGTTAAAGAATTTTAAATCTTATTTTAATTTTAAATCTAAAAATAATAATGTTAAATATTGAAATAAGATTCATATTCTAGTTTCAAGATTTGTATTTTGAAGTAGATTAAAAATTAATTACGATATTAAAATTTTTAGCGCTAACATGACTTTTGTCATCGGCTTGATTAGAGACCGATTTTCTTGAATTTCGATTTTGTTTCTTTGAGTGTAAATTAGTAAAATGTGTATATATATTATTCATAGGAGTCCGGCATATACAAAACGTTGATTTTGTCGAACTAATTTTAGGCTCAAGGTTCTTTTTTAAAAATAAACTAATAAGAGACATTTTTTTGGGCTATGCCGAAGCTCAAATACCCTCCGCCAATTTAGGGATGCCAAAAATTTTTTTTATATTATAAGTGGGCGTTGCTTTATTCTGATCACTCCCATTGTTTTGAGTAAATTCATGTAACTACTACTACTAAAATAACTAATTTGAGCTGCTTTTCTAGGCTGAAACTATTTTTGCTTTAAAAAGGAGACATTTTTATGAGAGGAGGGAGTCATCATTCTCATCTCAGAACTTATCCTTACCTTGTAGATTAAAGCATCACATACCAAGTTTCAGCTTGATATCGCTTAAACTAAGGTTGTAATTGCACGAATTGATTCGACGCTGATAATTTATTTTATTGTCAGACCAACCACGCCTCCTTATGGGCGCTACAAATGAAAGAACAAACTTAATATATCCTTCGATACGTATATATAAAAACAATTTTTTTTTAATTTACAAATATTCCAATATGCTCGTGTACTTCCAGAACCTTACAAATTTATGTCTCGAAAGTCAGCTATTTTGTATTTTCTATACAAAAAGCTTAAGAGGAGCTTATCAATTTATCACTGTTTATGATCAAAATCGCTACCAATGTATTCAAAAAATACAAAATCGTTGATGACAATTTTATTAGTAACTGATTCATAGCACCCGGCGGTGACCGGAAATTATTTGTTTTGTAATAAGTGGACGTGGATATTTCATAGTTAAGAATTCAACAATATATATTTTCTTTTTTTACTAATTTAAGCCAATTTAATTTGTATAATAGTGTGATTCCTTTTTTCAAAAAATTTGTGATTGTGCCAAATTTTGATTATTATCAATTTAGATGAATACAACCATTTTATTTCCAATATTTCAGCTAAGAAAACTGGTCGATTAAGTTGTCTTAGCATATTGCAATAAAATAAGTTTCTAATGTTAATTTTCAAATCTCGTGAACTTCCTCATATTTTGTTAAAAAAGGTGAAGTAAAAATATTCAAGAGCTTTAGTTCCTATTTCACTTTTTTATGGAACCTTCATTCATAGAGCCAAACGTTGCCTTAATACACTCAGCTGAAATTGATATGAGACATCGTAAATTACGTACTCAATAGCAAAAGTTAAAATCGACCACAGCGATTAACTCTTAAGTATCTCGGGGCAAACACACACACACACACAATATTGTATCGCAGAAATACGAAAATGTCATTAAATGAATGAAAATGCACGAAACCGCATTTTCCGTATCCCTTCGATTTGCCGCAATTTATTTACTTTTATTTTCCATTTCAATGCGAGCGAGCGAGCGATTGAATGGAAGTACACGAAAGTACCAAAACGACAGCGTACATAATTAAGCTGTCAGATTATTTTGACATGTCGCACCAAAAATAAATGTACTTTGCGGATATGCCCAAACGGATGAAAAATAAAGGAGTAATTCGGAAAAAAATTGCGCGACGCGGCTACCCTTTGAGCGTGTGCTAAATCACATTGTCACATTGCAAATTAAAAAAAAAAGTACGAAAGTAGGAAAGTAGGAAAATGTAAGGGGAGGAAACGTCGTCTTTTTTTTCGCACTCTACGCTTTAATAACTGTAATTGTTGTGATTTTTCGGTTTGATAATGGCGAACGTAATGAATCTAGGTTTTTTTTTTTTGCTTTTGAACGAACGAATACCTTCATACCCCTTCAAACCCCTTCAATCCCCTTCATACCCCACCGCCCAATCTAGACCACCTTTCAGTGTTATGTGTGTGTGTTATATTTTTTCGCAAAGGGTTGCAATTTTCGGCTAAATATTTTTTTTGTTTGGCTCTTGCCAAAGTGTTTCCGATGCATTGTGCCGCAAAAGGTTCGCAATGGATTTTTCTTTCTTTAATTCCCCGCAGGGTAGCTCGTAAATTGTAAATTGTAAAATAACAAAAAATACAACAAAAATACAATAAAAAATACAACAACAAAATAAAAAAATAAAAAAATTTAGCACCATCTAAACTGAAATTATTGCATCGCATTTATAAAATGGTAAACTGTCGCGCTCCGTGGGGGGTTCTTTGGTTCCTCGCAGTCGTCGCCCTGCTGTGTACTCAATGGAAATAGGTTAATATTTTACAGTTTGCTTGTTGTGGTTGTGAAAATGTCGCAATATTTAGGTCGGTGGATTTGTTTCAGGAGCAAACAAAAAATCAACAGAAATGGTCGATATTTATTGAAATTACATACAAGAATATTCTATTTAACTGGAATTTAAATCGCCCTTAAAATTATTGTTATTGGATATATATTGGACTATATACATATATATATGTATACAATATTAACCCTTAAACACCTACTTTTTATACCCAGCTAAAGTATTATCTACGGCATTTATATCAAGGGAAAGAAAGTTTCATGCACTAAACAATCGAAAATATGAATTTAAAATCCAAAAATATGCCACTAAAAGTGCAAAATATGCACTGAATATATTATACTTGAGATAAGCTCTTTGAACCAATCTTTGTTGAAATAACATATAAACCAAAAACAAATATTGCATGACGTCAACTCTACTTAAAAATAGTCGAAAAAGATATTAACCTGGTATCGCTAAGGACCTAATAGGTCTATGATTGGTTTCTGTCTGCCAGTACAATCGAACCTATTATAACCTAAATATTTCATGGAATTAAACAAACATAGATGGAAATTAAATAATTTTAGTATTTAAATTATATGGAATTAGTAATTTTTTATTGCTTGTTGGTATAAACAATACATTTTTTCTTTAAGTTTTCAAATAAGAATTTTTCCCGATTGGGTCTGTAAAAAAAATGTTCGCCTATAATCGATCGAATCGGGCGGTCCAGATTAATAATTGGTTTAAGTGTTGCCTTAGGGATACAACTCAGGCTCTGATTCTTATTTATGTTGCAGTTAGAAAAGAAAGCTTTTTAACAGCTACCGCATTGGATTTGGTGAGAGAAGCCCATCGTCTTGATAATGCATCAGCTTTCAGAATTCCAGCTATGTTCCTGTGAGGCAGAAACTTTACTATTACAAATGTGTGTTCGTTAAGAAGCTATCTCAAAGTGTTGAAAAAATTATATTTAATTTCAGGAAACGATCTTTCGAAGTCAGATCTAGCCAATATCGTCGAATTTCTGAGGGCAACTGGACAATGAGATTTTTAGCAGAGAATTTACAATAATTCTTTAGGGTGACCTCAATTTAATACAACAAGCTTTTATTTTTCAAGTGGTGTATGGAATAGTCCTACTTGAAACAAAGGAATTATACTATATAATTTTTAAGTTTCAATCACAATGAAAACAAAATAATAGGAAAACCAATGTTGCTGATATTAAATGACCACACTTGGAAAAAGTGTGGCCAACAAACTTTCGTTAGTGACGTAATTTACGATTGCTCAAAGTAATCCGAAAATGTGTATTTATATTGTAAAATCGAAAAATTAAATATCGGATTAAAAACACATCAAAAAACATTCAAAGTGTTTTATTATTGCTATCGATATAACACTTAAGAAGCATCGATAATTGCCAGGGCTCAATTAATAAGGTTATAGCGTATGATCAGCTTTTTTTTTTTTAATTTTTAGATGGTAAAAATCAACCAATAGCAGCATTGTTTACATTTTGTGACAAACGAAATTCTGTTACTCTAAAAGAAGGCCGTAGCCAGGGAGAAGTAGGGGTTCAAACCCCTCCCCCCAAGAAGATTTCCAATACAATTTTTGTTTATTAAATTCGTTTTTCTTAGGCTTATACATGGTGTAAAAAATATAAGGTGAGGAAAGTAAAAAAAAGGTCCCTCTCCACCTCGATATTGTTTCTCTTTTTGAAAATTAAATTTCTGAGCAGTTGCCATGGTTGCAACAAAATTATCAAGTCAATAAACAAAACAAAGTAGTTTTATATCAAAAATATAAAATTAAACTTCTAAATAAGGCAGACAAATAAGTCGGAAATCGAAGTGAGTTTCTACTTTCCTAAACTTATATTATTCCACCATGGGCTTATATACAAATAAAATAATTTTAATGATTTTTTAATATTTCATATCAGACTGGAACTTTGTCGAGTGTTATTTCGAGAAAAGCCGACAAAAAAACATATTAATAAAACTTGGTTTGTATCACTGGAAACTAACCCCCCACCCCAGAAATAATCCGGGCTACGACCTTGCTCTAAAGTAGATTGTCAAAGTGACAATCTTAAAACGAAAAACAAAATACATCTGTTTGTTGTAGAGTGGTTGTTTTTGTAGTAACGCTATAACCTTATTAAGTGAGTCCCTGATAATTGCGATATTCACTGGAAAATATCGAAATTTTAAAATATTTGTTGTTTCACTACTTCCTCCTCCCATACGATTTTTTATTGTATCATCACCATTGGATCCTTGAACTCCTCGGGGAGCATAGGGCCTCAAGTAGTATAATTAAATACAAATAGTTGAAGTTGAGATAATCAATTTAATATTTTATCATAAAATTACTTCCTGAATGGGTGGAGTCGAACAAAAACAACGCCATCTTTTCATAGAAAGGAAATATATAATAGAAGTTTTTCATTTCTGTAGGTAATAATCAAATCTAAATATGAAAGTTTTCTCTAGAATATTGCAGGATATTTGAGCCTCGTCTTAACCAAAGAGAATTCTCCTATTTGTTGTTTTCTTATTGAGTTGTTTTCTTTTTTTTTTTTCAAAAGCATCGCTAATATAAATCTTCTAATTTAATTAAAGTTCTGTAGGCAAAGAGAAATGCTCAAACATTTATTCAGAATTTTTCAACAAAGCTCTCTGTTTACCAAAAGAAGAAGAAGAAGAAGCAGAAGTAAAAAGAAAAAAAATTAAAAGCATTTTACAAGCCTACTGAATTCAACGCTCAACGCTGGAATAGCAACCGAACCAACCAACAACAATTTGTTATTCCTGACGCAACAACAGAATCTTAAAAGAGAAACGACACAACAAAAGAAATTTAATGCCTTAAAGGCACTTTTAAACATAAAAGTGTATATACAACAAAAACAACAACAACAATAATAAAATAAAAAATAGTACCTACTCTGCCGCAACAAAAGTGGAAAAAAAATGTGGGGGGGTGGGGATGTTGGTTGGCGAAAATAAGGAAAACATCATCAGCATTTGCCTGCAACCACAAATTACTTACGCCGGCCACAAAGCAGGAGCAGCATTTCCGCTTCGTCCGTTTCGGGGGGGCGAGCGCTGCTGCATGCACCCTCTGTGCGCCATATGTGCGAACGAGCGAATATTTTGCAAACGCACAAACAAACGCACAAACAAACAAACAAACAAGCGAACAAGCAAGCAAACAAACAAACATACAAACCAGCGTACAAAACAAGCTGGGGGAAAATGGCAAATGAAAAGCGCCAAAATGAAATACTCACAATAAACACGGAAAAGGCGCACTTTTACCCGCTTGCAATAGCAACAACAACAGCAACAACAACATCAAGATACATGGACGCCGCCGCTGCCCAGAGTGCAAACCGAAATGCAAAATTCCGCACCACCAAAATTCACGAAACTTTATTGCGCGCTCAGTTTTAATAAAAAAAAAGGTTTTTCATTTCAGTACATCTGCAAGCTTACGAATTTCTACATTTTCATTACATATTTTTTTCTTCTCCCTTTTTTTTTGGCGTTCTTACAGATTCTTTTTGGTTTTTTTGGTTTTTGTAAATTTTATTTTTCAAAAGATTTAACTGAAATTAAGAAATTAAAATTGGGCGGGACTAACTGCGAACTCTTCCGAATGCAGCACAACGCTTGCAATTTTTATTTTATATATGAAATTTTCTGGCTGTCGGTCTGTCTGTCTGTCTTAGATAACATCTTAATTGGAGAGTAGAATTTGCTTTACATTTTGTATGCATTGGTTTCTGATGCCTATAGAACCAAAGTTTTTTGTATATTCTTAAGAATTAAAAATCTATTAAAATTTTAATTGGTAAATAAAGCTCAAGATTTTATTTATGCAATTCAGTGCATTGAGAAATTTATGAAACTGATGAAGCATCAATCAGTTAGTCCAATTTTTTACAGCAATTTCTGGATCTTATCTCTTCATATGAAGAGAAGACGCGGATTTTCTTAACTCTGATAAGATATGTCTTTGTAGAAATGTAGACTTCTAGTGTATATATATCCACGACATCTATCTTATATAATTCTTTTTTTTTTGTAAAAGTATTGAAGTATTGAGTACCATATAGTATCTATAAATATTCAATTTTATGTTGTATAAGGGTATAAGTTGGAAGTTGTTTATGGTAGGGATGTGATGAATGGCGAACAGGTATAGTACACTCAATTATAAGTTTAGTAATTACTTCTTAGTTTCGTTAAAAATATATTTAAAAAAGTTATTCATGGTGGTCCGATTTAGAAAATTCCGTAAACTATTTTCATTTATTAAATCTCTTAGATGTTTTTCTTTTGTGCCATTCTTGGCTTGTGGGTACTCAAAGTCATTAGCTCATATTCTCTTTCAGTTGTTGAGGAAACAATGTTTTTTATATTTTCAAATTTTGTTTGGAAATATAACAAATTTCTTTCATTCTTACTTATCTTTATAAGATTAATCACTAAAAACTGGTGTAAATACTGTAATGAACCGGACCAAGAAGAAATTCTAGAACATCTTCTCAGATTTTTAAACGATTTGTCTGTAAGAAGTGTCTTTGTCTGCAGTGCATCAATGCTCCACAGTTGCCTTGCATATTTGCTCTGACTCTTCTGCTTCTTTCCGGCTTTGGCCAGACTTCGTCTTAAATATTTTCTGTTTCCAACACTAGCTTTAATCACCAAAGATTCGACAGGCTCTATTCTATCCTTCACAAGGAAGTTAAAAGAAATTCTAGTTTTGCGATTAGGCTTTGAGAATAAAATATCTTTAGTGGTCGCAGTGCTCGTAATCAATTATGGTTAGCCCTCAAGTTGTCTTTACAACTTCCTATCAGACTTTGGTCTATTTTTACGTTGTCCACTTGTTGGATGAGGAAATATGTCCTTGTCCCAACATCACATCGTGCCTTGATTTATTGAATGATTGATTCTGCTTCTTCGTCTTAGAGTATACAGATTAGACCTAATACTAATTCCATTCTGATTTTCTTGAGTTAACAGCGTTCAGTCAAAATTCCGCTTAATATTCTAAACTAATTCTTGGACTCAAATAATTTACTACAGTCGTGTTTGGGTATACGCTATATAACACCTCGATATAGTGAACACCCAAATTTGTACATGGAGTACTCTAAATAGTGTTCAATTGAAATGCATTTCAAAATTTGTTTCTCTCTTTGGAGGTTAGTGAATAACATTTTGAAAGCAACTTCAAGCAGATAGCAATAAAAAAACAAAAAAAAAAACTCTACTGATGAACCTGGTATACTAGGACTGCGAAGTCTACGTGAAAAAGCGGTCCAAAATTCTGATCGCAAGAACAACAAATGTCCACCTTGAAAGAGTGAACAACCCGGATATAGTGAACAGTCCTTGCAATAATTAGTTCCCTATATCCAGACACGATTGTATTTGTAATTTATATTATCTTAGACCTGAATGATAACCTTGCCTCTATTGTCTTTCTTGTTTCCTTAGAACTAACTCCCACACTTCTTTTCATGTATCGGTTCAGGTTCCATCGTTACTGTTGAGGTTCCTTGTATGGTTAATTCAACAAGCTTATCACTTTCAATATTTATTTAATTCAATAAAACAATATCTTATTTAAGTCATTCGTATTATTAAAGGATTGTTTCCTTGCTACGTTGTTTTAAAAATTTTGGTACTTTGCGAGCGTTGGCAATTTTAGAAGTCATCATCAACATTATATCATCAACACGCCGGCAAGTTCTCATTAAAAGCGTTGATGGAGCTCATTTTCATTTTCGCACACTGTTCCTCGACTGGTGGGCTGCCACCGTCGTTGAATGGACCTGGAAATTGCAATTAGAAGTGAAGCAACAACACCGGCAGCAGGCGCAGAAAAAACTTCACGTTGCTAACCACTTTTGGTCCATTGTCGTCGACGACGTTAATGTTCTATGCTGAACGGAACGGAACGGAGCTAAGCGAAGAGATGCAATTTCAGACATTCTTGACTGTGAAGCGTAATAGGAACATAATATAAAAACGCAAAAAGGGGAGAAATGTCATAATCAGCACATGATGCCAACAACCAGCCGAATAAGTTGCAACTACACGAACAACAGCAACAACAACAACAAAGTGCAAACACACAGGTTAAGGAGCAGCGTGTAGATGAAGCGCTGTGAGCACAGGCAAGGGGCGTGTTGCACTTGGGCATATACGGAAGTTTTTCATTCTTTTGTAAGTGAAGCAATTAACACGGCGGCTGCTGCTGCTGCAGGGACAAACAAACAAACACCGAATGTCTGTCCGTTCAACGACGGTCTGTGTGGACTTACGCGCACTCACTCTCTCTCTCTCTCGTTGTTTCTCTCTCCGGAGTGACATTAAAAAGCCGCCTTTGCAAAGGCAGTAAGTGTCATTAACGCGTTAATTACAAACATGGACGATATGTGGATGTGTCGTCGTGTTGTACTGCCCAGCAAACCTTCTAAGCGCTCAAAATTATGACTCTAACAAGTGTCATAAATCTGACGGTTCTATGAGTCAAGTTTTTTGCATTACATTTTTAAATCACTTTGTGTATTTATATGATGTGGCACAGCGGTAGGATAGGAAACTTCAAATCCGAGAGTCAGTGGTTCAAATCTCACCAAAGGTAAAGATTTTATTAAATAATAATTAATTCTAAATTTTAAATTTCAGATATTTCAAATGTTAAGTCAAATCAAAAGTCATAAGTGATATTAATGATGAACTTAAATTATTTTTATGATTTTTTTGTGTTTATAAAATTTCCGAAAAGTTCTCTTTTACAACTCATTTTAGATTCTTATAAGTATCCGAAAAGCCTCATATTTATAGCTCATAAAGAGGGTCCACTTTCATAGGAAAAGACGATCTCTTTTTTGTATTCTGAAGGAGGACAAAAACTACTAAAAAAGAGTCTTTTAGGTGTCTTTTCAGATTAATTTTGTTTGCTGGGTATAAGTTATGCCCGGAGTTCGCATGGAATTAGTGTGTTCAATTATCTGACCAAGCTCTTAAAGTAACCGAGTAATTGAATATGGTATTCAAATTCAAATTGATCCATTTTTTCAGTTGATACTTGTCGGAAACAAGCTGAGAATTTTTAAAGTCTCTCCAAACTGTCATCGTATCTTTCAAAAAAATATTTTTTTTGGTTACCGGTTACCATTTTATCAAGCGATTAATAACTGCTGGTTTCGCTTCTTCGTTTAGCCTGCAATATAAAAAAAATTTAAATTTTTTTATATGCCCAGCCAAGCGATATTTCAAACGTGATCTACGCTTCAGCTTGGCTTTTGACTCCGAACAGCTCTAAGCGATATTATTCGCATTCATAAATGTCATTCGCTGTGGCTGTCATAAGTCGTAGAAGTCGTTCGTATGTTTCGAGCAATTGATGAATATCTCTGGGGCATTAAGAAACCAAAAACAAAACCGAACTAAATGAAATCATCCGCAGAAGGGACAACATATTGCACCGCATATTCACTGCACATTGGTCACACAGCATTTTGCAGTGCAGGCACAGTACAGTGCAAGAGCAGTGCCCCCTCTCCCACTTGCTACGACAGTGCAGAAGAAGAAGAAGAAGAAGAAGAAGAAGAAGAGGAAGAGGAAGAGGAAGAAAGCCAACTCGGAAAGTTGAAACAAAGCCAACGGAAGTACGCAATTAAAGTGGATAATTATGAGATCCCGGCAAAGTGCGTTATTAAGACGGACCAACAAATTTACAGAGTTGATAATGACAGTGTAACTGCATTGTTGTTGTTGTTGTTCTTGAGTGCAGCAAATTGTGGCGTGTTAAAGCCTGGAACATTTATTTTGTAAGCGTTAAGTAAATAACAAGTTTTTGTATATTAGTGAAGAAAAGGCGGCGCAGATTGGATTCATTAAAGAAAAGTTGATAACTTTATAATCAGAGTGTGTTTAAATAAGCGGATTATCGAGTTATGATCGACTGAAGTTTATAACTTTATTTCATGTTGCAGCAGGTTTTGTCAAATACTTGGATCGTTTTTATAGATTAGTAAATCTTTCCGGATTTTTCGTTTATGTGTCGACCTTTGATTGTGAGATCTAAAACTCAACTCTACCTTTTCGACATATCTTTGGAATGAAGTTCGTTGTTCGCTGGTTGGGCAATTGAAAGAGAGCGAGTTAAAGGGTTTGAACTCACTGAGGCAATTACATAACCAAAGGTGGACATCGTTAATTAAGAATTAACTTCGTTCATCCGAGAAAAGTTAACCAAAATCTTCACTTCGTTAAAGAAATTTTGCTAATCTTACTGAAAAGTCGTTAAAAATTTAGCGTACAAGTTAAAATTTCTAAAGCAAAAACCAAGAAATTTGTTGTTATTAACTTTTAATTTTTGTATTTATATAAATTAAGTTATGTATTTAAGGAAGGGTAAACAGAAACTCATAATGTCGTTAGATTTATGATTCAGTTAGTTTTTATCTTATTTAATTTTATTTACAGCCTTATTATGAAACTTTCGATTGCATTCGTTTCGTTTTGAAATGTGAGTGAAACTGAAATTGCTATTATGAAATTAATTTTTGAGAGAGGAAATAGCTTTATGTTCTAAACGAGAAATTATGCAGAACAAAAATTAATGAAACGAAATTTCGTTTCAGTCACATACATTTTTGCTTTCGTTTTAGGTGCAATGTCATCGAAAATGGTTTTGAAGACAGTTTTATTCATTCGGACATTACTTAAAAATCTGAAAATTTTTAAAAAATTTCGTAAGCAACGGTAAGATTTCAAGCGATACATTAATATTTTCCCAAATAAAATCAATTGAATTGGTATACAATTATATTCATTTAATTGTATAGTGAACAATCGAAAGCATACAGAAAAAAACTTACTCCTGATCAGATATTTTGAAAATATTCCCGGTTTCCCTAAGTATTCCTCTCCTCAAATTTATCTGCATGCGGTTTTCATCTTCTTCATTTTCACTCAATCGCTTTTGCGTGAACTATCTATGGACAACGTATGTACAAGGTGGCGCAAAAGAAGTCATCCGATGTTGTTTGGCTCTTATTTTTTTTCTAAATAAATACTTCGATTCTGTTTTTTGATTATGTTTATTTAGACCTTTAGAATTAATTGTGTTAAGTCGAGAAGATGATATCGGATAAATGGGCGCCGTCACAATTGATTGCCATACGGGCTCGTTTTATGGCATTTTCCATCACTTCGGCGAGAGTTTCGGGCGATAAATTCTCGCATTAGTGTCGGATATTTTCCTTGAGGGCTTCCAAGGTCTCAGGCTTGTTGATGTAAACACGAGACTTCAAAAAACCCCATAAAAAGAAGTCCGGGACCGTTAAATCGGGCGATCTGGCGGGCCAGTGCAAATCGCCAAAACGCGAAATTAAGCGACCCGGAAACGCGGCCTTCAGAATGTCGGTTGTGGCTCGTGCAGTGTGTGCTGTTGCTCCGTCCTGTTGGAACCACATGTCCACCAGTAATAATTCGTCCAGTTCGGGCAGAAAAAACTCGGTCAACATTGCCCTATAGCGCGCACCGTCCACTGTTGTCGTTTGAGCGGGTGTAATGGTTTCTCGGGCATTACACGCGGATTTTCGGTTCCCCAGAAGCGATAATTTTGCTTGTTCACGTACCCGCTGAGGTGAAAATGAGCCTCATCGCTCATTATGATTTTTGCCAACACCACAGACGAATTGTTACGCAAAAAAATAGACACAATTATTCCGCGTTCTTGGGGAGTGTATCGCTCCATGGCTTATTCACTTGTATTCTGTATCTGTCTAGTCCACAAATATCAAAACAGATTTGACATTGGCGGCCATTTGCAAAAATGAGAGCATCTTCCAATAGGTTGATTAATTTTGCGCCACCCTGTACATACGTAAATAGAAAAAATTCTCAACGAAAAGGAAACGAAAGCAATTTAAATCGAAAGTGAATGAGTTCCGAAACGAAGACTTTCGTTTCGTTTGTCATAATAAGGCTGTAATTAACATCATAGAAGTTATTATCTGTCAAAAAATCATTCGGTTTGTCCTAATGCAATTCTTAATTTTTATTTTTATGTTTTTGTTGTTACTCTTAAATTTTTTTGTTTTATATCTAACTAACTAAAATTAACGGAAGAAATTTAACGCTAGTTAAAAAACTGTTTCGGGGTTTTCGAAATGAATGGAAAAGTTAAAAATTAGCAAAAAAAATTAGCTTCATTAATTGACTTTTAACTTTTTAACTAGTTTGTGCTCTGCTCTGAACATAACACATGTTTCTGATTCCCTTCTCTAAAAGACATCGATCCTCAATAATGCCATGAGTGTCCCCTTCCTTTCTTACCATTCCATCTTCCGAAATTCGGATCATCATTGTAAGTCTTATTTATTATTAGGTTTAGGTTGCTAATTTCTGAATTGATTCTTAAAGCAACAAACCTTATGAGAAAAATTTAAATTTTTTTGGTTTTGTAAAAATTTTACAGTACAAACACTGTCAATTTTTTTTTTTGCAAACTGTGGGAATTCAGTATCTTTAAGTATCCGGCTTCCATTATTCGGAAATTTTTCGCTATATCGGCATAACAATTTTTGGTTATTCCCTCACTTTAATTTGGTTAATTCGCAGTTGGCTTTCTGTCTAACTATTTATAACTATTTCCCAATAATTGGATAATGATGGCAAAACATAATTTCGGTATATCAAAACGAAAAAAAAATAAACTGTTCTTCGAAAGAACATGTTTCGGAGACGCGCATTAATGATGCTCCAAATTATTCCATAATGATGGCTTTTATTGACGTTAGTCACCGATTTTATTAAAACGAAATGCCATGCGATGTGAACACATCGACACGCACACGCACACACACACACATAACCAATCGAATCGATGGCGGTGTCCAAAGGGATCCTCCGGCACAAATACATTTGAAAAAAAAAATATGGAAAAAAAAGAAACTCAACCAAATCGACAGTTGCCAATTCGCAGAACACAATAACAAAATAATCAAAGCATTCACTGACTCTTCAGAACGACGAAGCTCACTCAGCGTCAGGATGAAGCGACAACAGAGAGCTGAAAACGAAAAACGAAAACGAACAAACGAAAAAAAAACACTGTTGGCTGTAAATGTGAATCCATCAATCTGTGTCCGTGTTCGCCTGTCAAACACGCCGACCATCAATCGCATTAAAACCATAAAAGGATTGCGAATATGCCTTTTGTTGACGGACGTCGTCGTCGCCGATGCCGATGTCTTGTTGCTGTTGTTTTTTGCATAATACAAAAAAACAACAAAAAGAACACAACAAAAGAATTCTTAAAAACCATTCCCAGTGATGGTAAAATTAAATGTCAACATGTCATCATATTAAATTTGACATGGAACATTTGATTTTCGAATTTAAAGTTACTTTCGAAAGGGCTTTGATATTTTTATATAGTATTGTGTATTTGTTTAATGTATGTACAATATTTATATACATACATATATTATAATATAATCATTTCTGTCAATATTTTTGATATTGAAAAAGAAGACATGGAAGATCTGACAGACGAACTACATTAAATCGACTACGAATTCGTCTATTTTTAGTTTTCTCAAAAAAAGGTTAAAGAAGCACTGCGACCTGAAAGATCTATTGTGCAGCCTCGTTACCCTACAAACTCAATTCTAGACTTTTTATAAATCTCGTAATTGTTGTGGGCTTTATTTTTACCAATTGATTTTAAGCAAGTATCCCACTGTCTAGGTAGCTAAGTCTGCGTCTTGCCACCGCTGAACAAGTGCAAAAACATGTTAGAAGTGTTCAGCTCCTCTTGGCAGAGTCGGCATTAATCATTTTCTACCAATCCTATTTTATTCAGATGGTAATTAAGTTTAAAGTGTCCTATTAATAGTTCAGTGTCGATTTTAATGTCCTTCCTACTACAGCTTAGAATATCTTCTACATTGTTAAGTACTGGGTCAATGAGTCTTCTTGACAGCCGCATGCCTGTTTGGACTCTCCAATGCTCAAGTAAACTTTGATAAATGTCCGTCTGTTCGAGCGGTTATAGTCGTTGAGATATTGGCCTGTAATTTTGTATATGAGTTTTATCTCCAAGCGGATAAAATTCTAAGAGCAGGATCTGTTAAAAACTAATCCTATAATATCCAATATCCACTAAAAAAGTGTCTCAAAATAATGATCCTTGGTATATGAGCCTCGACATTGTAAAAAACAATTCTCTTTCTGTTAGAGAAAAAAAGTAAATATTGCTAATCTCAAAAATAAAATTATGGCAACTCGATATTAAAATGAGGTCCTTAAATTCAAATTATTTTTGTGACGGATTTGAAATCACAATAAGTCTCTCGGAACATTTTAATGAACTAAGATATATAAATAAAAATTCCTGTCAGTGGCAACAAACGAGGAAGGATGACTTTTCATTTGACACTGCCAATTGAAGATAATAATCATTTATGGCACCGCTTTTCGAAACTTTGCTGAATACTCCTAAATTGTTCTGAAGTCAAATAACCCAGCAGGATAGATCAGCAATTTTTCTATGGGAGTAGCAATAGTTCTTATAGCTGACCCTCTTATAGCTCTGCCCCTCCTTATTGTAGGAACTATGTCTTATGGAATGTACGGCATACTTCATTCTTTTCTCTTTGTAAATGATATCAATAATATGCTGACTTACACGCTTACGTCCGAGTCAAACTTTCAGCATAAAGAAAATTTAATTCTATTGCTAAAGGTTATCCTTCTCTCGGGAAGCGGACATAGGCGACAGAAAAAAATTAATATATAAGTAAGTAAGTAATAATAATATTCGTGATGAGAAATAGAAAAAAATTTATTTAACAAATTAATTGTACGTACGTAAAATTTTACATTTTGACCCAACTTCTTATGGGGCGGGGCCATCACTGTTCATTGTAAATAAAATTGGCGAAATGTTTAAGGACAAAACGTCAAAAAAGCGTGACGACGTGTCGTAAAGTTTCTACATATCGAACTGCCCGCACCCGTGTACCTCTCTCTCATCCAGCGGCGACTTTTATGATTTTCGTCAAAGTGCGGCTTAATCAGTTCAGTTGGTTGGAAAGAAAGAATTCCTGTTCTTTCGCTGGACACTTTTTTAAGTTCGTTAGGCGCTGAATTCATGCGCTGCATTCCTTTTGTTCAGACTTTGTGTTATCTTTTTGCGATAACTTTGTTGAAGTTTAAAACCCTTTTAAGCTCGTGAGAGATGACTTCGAAGACGACCGTCCAACCGTTCGTCCGTCTGTCCGACCGACAGTTCGTCCCATTAGTCATGTTTATGGCTGCATATAAAGCATTTTCGTTTTATGCCATACTCTCAAATTATAATAATGCTAAAGTATTTTAGTTTTTTCGGTAACAAATGGAATTATATTGTGACGATAAAAATGAAAAGAGTGAAGACGACCACCGAATGAAAAGGATTAATAAATTGGCCAAATATAAAAATCCACGAGATTGGCAAAACTGTTTACTGCAACTAACGAATTTTCAAAACGTACGAAATGTGATTCGTCATTTGACTGTCACTAACTTTATGGGTCGACATACAGTAAAAAACTTAATTTGACTTGAATATTTTAGAGCCAATATATAAAAGTAACTACCAAGAAGTTCTTAGCAAAACTACAACAACAACAATATAAAACTAAGTGACGACAAAATGTGGCAATTGAAATTAGGCCAAGCCATAATTTCCAATGAAAACTATTTGAAAACTAAACGAATGTGACGATTTAACATAATTTCCAATTACAGCAACAACAAAAATTGGAGTAATGGAAATAAATTTCACAAGATAAAGTGCAGCCAGCAAGCGTTGGCGACCAATGACGGCCATGTCGGACGTCGCCTACCGACGACAATTTTCACTTGCATAAATCAATTCGCTTCTGATAAATTTCAAACTTTTCATTTCATATTGAAATTTTTTATTATTTTATTCTTTGCTCGAGAATATCGACGGCTGCTATCTCAGTCGAACACAAAAAAAAACAACAAAAACCAAAAAAAAAAACACCAAGAATCAATTTTATCAGAACTAACGCAGAGGACGGATGCGCTGGGCAAGAAGTTGCATTTGCCGCAGCGTAACAGACGCGCGTTAGCTCCTTTGTGAGCATAACCAGTGCTCGAAAGTTTTACAAGGCATATTCTTTCCTGCATCAGGTAGGCGACGTCTTCAATGCATTCTGTTCGGTATGTCTTTCTGGTTTGTCTGTCTGTCCACCCGCTTGTGTAACAAATTGACTTTCCCCAGACGCCTTAGGATATGAGACTATGGAAAATGGTTTAGTGGTGAGGAGTGTAAAACAATGAAAGAGCAAATCCATGATGCAAAAATTATCATTTTCAGCAAATTTATTTGATCTGATACTTACATGTCTTAGTCTCATATATTGTATATATATACTATATCAATATATATATATATATTATCTTTGACTGTGAATGAATAAATTAATCAATTATTATTTTTTTTTGTATATTAATTGCTTTTAAAAAGCTCAAATGTTTGTCTAACCCATGGTTAATTAATAAGGTCAGGAAGGTAGAAATGAGAACTCAAATTGAGCGAACTCACCTCGATTTCTGACTTATTTTTCTGCCTTATTTTGAGGTTACTTTTTTAATTTCTGGCAATTTTCTTTATGATGGCAACTACTCAATAAATTAATTTTTTAAAGAGATAGACAATATCGAGGTGGAAAGGGACATTTTTCTACTTTACTCACCTTATATTTATTACACCACGGTCTGAGCTGGCGGAAACTTCACCAAAAGTTGGGATGTTTGGACTAAAGTTCTATAACCAGAAAATAATGTGCTACGATAATGGGAAATATCAAGGCGCATAATGAACATTATAATATAACTGTATATCCCCCAAAAATATGGTGGGTTTAGAAAAGTGCCACGCCTACTTGAGTTGTAAAGAAATTACAGAAAATTACATGCCTCAGTTGAAATTTGACTTCAACTTTTATGTTTCTGAGATAATTTGAATTGCTATAATATAACTAGCTTATATTAGCCGGCTATGCCCGGATTTTGTTTTGAATAGAAATATGTGTAAGATAATTAGTTAGCTTATCTGAGTAACGGCGTTAAATTGATCCAACCACGCCCATTTTTGGTGAAATTGTCGACAGTTACCATACAAACTCAGATACGAAATTTCAGTTTTTCAGGAGCAATATTAGCAAAATAATCGAGTAGTTTAAGGCAGTAATATATTATGTGGGCGTGGCAAAATTTTATAGATTATTTAGAACTACAGACAAAATTTATAAATAATTATTTTCTTTAGCTGGTAAGAAAGATTCGTGATAGTTTCTTAAACTAATGGATAATCATAAAAAGTTGATTTATATCTTCTTTGATTCCAATGTAGAATTGGCATATAATTTTCGCAACTGGATTTATCATCTAACGATAATATGCTGCTTCGCTTTCCAATTTTTTTATATGATTTCCGTTTGAATTATCGCTGCAGCATGCACGTAGAAATTTCATTGCTGTCGACGCTTACTGCCGACACTTGGTCTAGTTGAATTTAGATCTGGTCAGAATACAGTTGGAGCAAACTAATGGACACAGACGTTAGTTCGTTTGTTCGTTTGTTCGTTTGTTTGTTTGTTTGTTCGTTTGTTTGCTGCACTTAAAATTATGAAATCTCACTTTGGTTGCGCTTGAGAAATTAATATGCTCTGATAGTGTGTGGTTTGCATTTGCTGAATGCTGCCAAAATTAATATGCACTGCAAACCAAATAACTACACAAATAGTTATTTTTTATGTTGACCACAAAATTGCTCAGCACAAAAGTTGAACATAAGTTTATTAGCGGCTTGCAGCAGCACCAGGATATCAACGCTTTTGTAAGCGTTTTCGTTTGCCCAAGTACAAACCGAAACCTTTGACTGTGGAGTAGCTTTAGCTTTTAGTATTTACTTATGTTAATGTTTTATTTAGATAGTTTCTAAATACTCGAGCTGGCATCATCTGGAAGAGCTTTACCTGCATTTTATATTATTTTACTATATACATATTGTATATGTACGTATGTAAATATTTTTCGTATTTCCTGTACTTAGACTATTTCCATTTTAAACTAAAACTTAATTACATTTGCATTCAATTTGAAAATACCGAAACGATTAAGCTGCCAAAAAAAATTCCACAAATTCTCCGAACAACCTTAGATGGAAGTTTTCTATTTTTTGTCGATTTTTTTTTTTTTTTGCAGCAGCATCGTAGCATCTCCCATTACCTGGTCGAAATGGCTGCTCCTCCGACATGTTTAGCCATCGCCATCGACATCGACACAGAGAAACAAACCAACACCCTTACGCAGCTTAGTGGTCTTTCGGTCGTTTAGTCGCTCCTTGGAAGTGAGTGAGCGAGCGAGTGCAACTATTTCCTGCAGATTGTTTCTTCGATATTCTTTACGGCTTGTTTCAGTTTGGCGAAACAACTCCATCCATCCAATCCATCCATTTTCGTTCTCCACATAAAAGAGGTATTTTATGGCAAAGTGAAAAAGGCGTTGCCGCATAATAAATGGACAATTTGGGCGGTAGAACGCCTTCAAGCGTAAAACTCTAACCCTCCCTTCTATAGTATGTGCGCAAACTACTACTACTATTACACAGATACGAGTAGATAGATAGTTAGATGGAGACCCAACGAGTTGAAGAAGTTGGGTGGGCGGGCGGTCGTTTGAGTGGGTGTACGTCGTGCATCATCTATTATCTTGAAATTGTTTGGTAAATTGTAGCGTAAGTGGTAGTATGGCTGCAGTCAGTCTTTCATTTTTGTAGTCGCAGTTAGTCGTCGTATAGTCGTGTGTGGCTACTGCCTGCCTGGCTGGTAGTCGAAGTAGACGTCGTATAAGTAACATGCATAAAATTATTTTGCAGAAGCTGCAGCTCGAGGGCATTTTAATATTTGATCTTGTACATTTTTCAAAGAGGTAATTTGGCAAAAGTTTCACCATTTTCCACCAGAGCTAAAACTTGGAAAATCTGCATATATTTAGATATTGGCTTCGTGTTGTTTTGGGGGCACGAAGGACTCGTTCATGGTATCCTTTTGTAATTGTCATGTTTGTTTAAGTGCATTTACTTGTTATTTATATAGCTTACACATAGCTAATAGATTGCAGTAAGGTGATAGAGAATATGTAAACAAGTCATTTAAAGATAATTCCAGCAATTAACTACTTTTATATATTATACATATGATTCGAATAAAACTCTTAATCACGTTACGTTAATCAAGTTACCTCATATTTGCATATTAAAATACTTTAAAAAGCCACAAAAGAGCAAAAGTATGTGCCGCATCTAAGTCAGGGCATTTGCTACTCAAATACGCACGCACATACATATCACATACATATGTACATACCTACATATCATATCCAACCATCCATCCATACCGCTGACATTTTTTTTTTTTGTTTTTGCCGTCATCCTTTTGTCCTGCTGCTGTTTCTGTTGTTGTTCGTCCAAAAATTCTTCTCATACATTCTCGACTTTCTTGTTGCAAAACTATTCCATGAGAAAGGTAAAAAAATAAAAAATTCCATAGTTTGTTCGAAAACAAAATATTTACAAAATTATCCGCATACTTTTTGCATTTCGCATATTTTTGTCTAAAGAAATTTCACATTCTGCAATTTACTTTTAGCCGAGAATGTTTTGCGGAATGAAATGGCAGCGAAAGCGAATCTTAAATATGAAAACCACAAGCAAATTTCTCCATGATGAGAGAGAGATATGCATTTAAATATTTATAATTGCGATTAAATTTTGAGATAAGGCAAAAAAAATATAAAATATGCAATCCGATAGTCCAAAAATGCGAAAGCTTGGAGATACGGAAGTAATAATTTGGTTAGATGAGTTCTAAGTTGTTTTTTGTTAGTGGTCTGCCATCAATTTCAAACGTTTATAGTATGGGGTATGCAGGCCCGTATCTAAGGGGGGGCGAAGGGGGTAATTGCGCCGGACGGCACTTTGTAAGGCCGGCATGTGGAACAAGTTTAAGGACGACACTTACAAAAGTGAGTTCCATCTTACAATACAATATTCACTTTTCCCCGGTAACTTAATTCCTAGGTACGGGGCTGGGGGTATGTAGTCACTGAAGTGCAAAAGTAAAGCTTGTTTGGAAAACTTTCGTCTGGTACTTAAGATATTAGATGAGTATTAATTAGAGGCTCCATCAATTAAAGGTTCCATCGACTAGTTGCCTACCAACTACCAATCTCCTGTGGTTCCTCACTCTCTCTGTATATATCTCATATATGTATCGACTTTTTAAAGAACATTTCCTCGTGCTCATTAATAAATATCCATTTCTTAGACATTAGTTGGAATAACACTGTTTCTCATAAGTTTTCATGCAAGTTCCAATCTTCCAATCTTCCCCCAATGGACTAATCATAACAGCATTAACGTCTTCTATCCCAGATGTTTGAACAATTAGAACCTCATTAAAACCGAATATGAATTAAGCACAAAATTCAGATCCTTCACACATCCTTCTTACATTTTTCACCACTCGTCGCACTCACAATTTCATTTCTTTGCCACCACCAACAACAACAACAACAACAAAATGCCGACGAGCTTCTTAGCACGAGTCGCAAGTATGAAAATGAATAATAGATTCATAATGTTTTTGGCATTACAACTTTTGGTTGGGCACATTCTGTTAGTTGTCGGTCGTGTTTTGTGTGTGTGTCCACGTGGCTTCGAGTACTGGTCCCATTGTACTGTGTACGTTGACTTTTTTGTACTAGGAGCGGCGGTGTGTACCTACTTTATTTCATGATTAAGTAATGCAAGGAACCCAAGCGGCAGCAGTAGCAGCGCAATAAAGAGGCTTATTTTACATTTTGTATTTTGGCGAGAAGAGAAAAAAGAAAAACAAACACAAGGAAAGAAAAACTCGAAGCGGAAGTCTTCTTATAACAAGTGACGTTGTAGTTGTGAGGCCGTCCCCCCACTGGAGTGGCACACTCCGTTGACACTTTGGGGTTGTATGTACATCCACAAAGATTTATGTTTATGAGTTCGTGAGATCATAAACGAATACGAAGGGTTAACTTTTTGCCGCGCCTTCTCAAATGTTTTACTTTTTTTGTTTTATATTTTTTGTTTTGTTTTATATTATTTGGTAAGCGCAGGATAACGTGGTTTAATGGACCATGAGGTTAACTGGTTATTGTTTGGTTTTTTTTTACGTAGAATTTAAAAGGTTTTCAACTTTACTATACTAGGTACGAGTATACTATAATATACTATATCAATTTGAAGTTATATTGCCGGAATATGTAAGATAATGTGATTGTATCTTGTAGATACTTTTAAGGAATTCTGCATAGTGTAAAGAAAATTGGTATTATGAAAGATTTAAAATTTAGATCTATAAAGACAACATTTAGATTAGCTTTGGATTGAGTAAATAATCTTATTAAACTGCTCTGTTTTAGACTTCATAGTTTAGTGATTTAGTTTAGAAGAAGTTTCAAAAGCAAACATTTAACCACTGAGTTATAAAAGTTCTATGCTTCTTAAAGTACCATGGTTCTAGGATATAAACAAAATAACTTGTTAGAAATTTTTATGAATATTCGAAATTCAAGTAGCTATGAATTATAAAATTTAAACCGAATTTTTATGCACCACTCAGATAAAGATATAGACATATATACATATATTTTAGATCAGAATCAAAAACTAAGTCGATCTAGACACGAACGTCTGTCTGTCCGTTATCTGTCTGTCTATCTATCTGTCTGTTATCATATCTTGTTAGCGAGAGAACCATTGGAGATATTGAGCTGAAAATATATTAGATTTTAGAGCCAATCCGGCCATGACCACGCCCACTATTATAAGAGAAACTGGTTTGTTTTAACACGATATCTTGAGAATGATATTAGATATCGTTGAAACTTTGTATTCAACTTTCTGTTATATTATTATCATTATTAGAGGCCAGGAAGCACTGCGACCAACAAGATCTATTTTGCATGGCCTAAATTTTTAACCCCATAGGCTTTTAATAAATTTTAGCACTAATTGGGAATTGCTGTTCCAAAGTGTATTTGGATTTACAACAGTGTCACCGAAGTAACAAAATCTTTGTCTGCCGGGTGCAGGACATTCGCAGAACACGTGCTCTGAACTTTCAGCGTCCATTTCACAGAAACGACAGACGTCAGTATCAGAAAGGCCCAACTTTTTTAGATGATATCTTAGGCTAAAGTGGCCTGTGAAGTAACCAGCTAAAATGCGGAAGTCCTCTCTACTAAGCGAAAGTAACTTTCTAGATATTCCCCTTTATACTGTTATACTTGGGAAAAACTGATTAAATTTTGGAAACAATTAGGGTGATCCATGTTTGTTATTATTTTATTATATATTGAAATAAAGTCCTTCAAACTTGATAATTTTAGTACACAAACGATTTCAAATAAGTAGAGTATTATAATTAGGGTGGTTTTTTTTCAATATCATCATGACCACCCTAATCTGATTGTCCTATTTAACAATGTGGTGCATTTTACCTTGTTTTCTTTTAGTTTATAATTTGTTATGATTAAAATATTTGATCAGATTCCGATCATTTGTCATCATTTTGATTCCAACTGAAGTTGATTATAGAACATGTCTAAAATTACAATTTCAAGAAAATGCAAAAAGCTATTTTTAAAGTTTTCTAAATAAAATTGTAAATGCTAGAAGCAAGTATACTTAGTATTTTAAACTATATACAAATAGTTCCGAACATTATTACTTAGAACTAATAAGACTCAAAAAAATGTTACTAATGTATGTCGAAAATATTATATATTGAATTTGAAATGGTTACTTACAGTTAAACTACATATATAGTAGTTTATATTCTAACTTGCTTATTCTAGAACTCAACCTCCTGGAGAATAGAAGCTCACAATATAATTTCAGACCGATAGCTCTTAAAACACAGAAGATGCATATTCGACACATAGACAAATCCACGGTTGGAAATCGTATTTATATATATATATATATATATATTGTCATATCTTCCACGCCTCCTTAAAGGCATTACAAATGGAACAACAAACTAAATATAATAAAAAACGTGCCTTCCATTAGTATACAAAAACCAAAGCTTCTTAAGCAATAGTCCTTCAGAAGCTGCACTCCTAAGGAGTCCTTAACTTAGTACCTGTTTGCCCCATACCCTATCTGGAATTATTTCATATCTTAAAGTTCATCTTCGCAGCTGTCATATCCAACTGACCGAACATCTGTGCCAAAATTATAAATACGCCAGCTCCATCATACAGAATACAGATACAAAATGTTCTGTTATTCGTTTTTTTGTAATGGCGGGCAGATGTTGCCTGTGACTCTTACTCGTACCGGATTATTCTCATATACGAGTATTCTGCTGGTCAAAGTCGAACTCCTCCATTCATCCTCCATCCAAAGGGCCAAACTTAGGTGCAAAAAAAAAGCCTGAATGCCTCGAAGTATGCGAAGTAAATCCTTTTATAGAACTCAAGTGGTACTTTGAAAAACGAGTTAAGCACGTGTCCGAAATGGGTTATTCGGGCATCAGGAACAGCAACAACAACAGCAACAACAAGAGCAACAACTACAACAACATTTTGCTGAAATATTTTTTTTGTTTTGTTGTTTGTAATTCATAAATAGCACACGGAAACGCTTTGTTTAAAGTAGACAAAATAAAACAATAACAACAACAAAAGCAATAGCAACAAATGAAAGAAAAAGGTTATTGCCGATATAACGGCAAACGTATATGCTTTGAAATAAATTTGTGCGTGAATTGTTTATTACGCTCATACTTTATGGATGAGACTGTAATGAGGCAATTTACTTTGGGGCATCCTAAGGCGTTTTTTTTCTTCTAGTTTTAGTATGTTGGTTTTTTTTTGTTTTGAGTGGATACATTTATTAGGGTGCCAAACGATTTTTTTCCATTTTGGAGATTTTCAGAATAAATATCCAAATTCAATACTTAGATTAGGTTCTTTTTTTAAACATACCCAAAGGCCCAAGAACGAATCATATCTCGCATTAATGCTAACTAAAAACTTAAGCTTGGAAGTCAACTTTCAAATATAAAATTTATATTTATAGTTATACATTTAGAGATTAGGCTCTGAGAGAGACAGTTCTTGGAAGGTACCTGAAACAAGAACTAAATTAAAGAAACAATTGAAAATTAAAACTAGTCTCTTTAAGTTATGTTCATCACGTTTCGACAGTGTCAACCATTATCGACCAGATGACTATATTCACCTAATGATAGCTAAAGTAGTATCAACTGTCCAAGACGTTATGAGAGGAACCCCGTCAATATCATCGAACATCGCATAAGTATATTTTAAGATATCAACAAATTTGTTCTATGTTCAATCTTCATATGGAAGATTAAGTTTTAGTTATATAGAATAGGTCCACTTAATAATTTCAACATCGGGTATATTAAACTCATAACGTCTATACCAAGATATACATTAAATATTAAACCAGATAGATTAGGTTGTGATGGCACTAAGGCCAGGAGCCCTTTGTGATGCCATGCGGTATATGAGTTATACCTCCAACTGAACCAACCTGTACTGCTTATAAAATGAACAATATTATTTATATTCGATTTAGATCTAGGCCTAGTAGATGCCTATGAATAACAAATTCTTAAACAATTTTATTTTATGTCCGAAAAAAAAACAACATAGTCCATCCCTTAAAAGAATGTTTGGGCAATAGGTGACTATTGGCAAAAAGGACTTTGACTAGAATATCGGTTTCCTACTCTCGTGTAAGGCAAAGAGAAATTTAAAGTGTTTTATTGAAAGAAAATTTCCCTCCTCTTCCCGGTACGTATGCATAAAGAAAAACCCAAAAACAAAATAGAGCATCCTTTGGTATGTGCTCCTCCATTCGCACTCGATACCATTATCCTGCAATAAGGTGTTTTAACAGCTGTACCAAAGCAAAAAGTGTTTTCATTAAGCCCGGCGCGTCCAAAGTACAAAATAAATGACCACCAGGAGACGACGACAAGGACGACAAGGATGACAACGACGACGACGACGACTACAAAACGACACATAAAAACTCTGCAGCAACCGCATTCGCAGGACAGCACAGCCCAGCCCAGCACAGTGCAGACCAGCCCAGCACAGCAGATGGTCTTTGGCGCTTATCCACATTGAAGCTGCCAGCGCGCGCCCACATATCTTCGGCGTTTGAGTCATTGTTCGCTTTTAGCCGTTGTCATCCGAGAACAAACCGAACGGAACATCTTGTGGTTGTTTGTGTGTGGCTTCTGGCTTAACCCAGTGGATTCACCTGGCATGTGGCGGCGTACAGTACTTATATGTAGTTTTTGATTTGCACAAAAGTTGTGAGTTGCAAAACTTGGAAATTTCTGTTGTTGTTGTTATTGTTGTTATTATTTTCTCTCATTTTAATAAAATAAAAAGAATTTATATCTACTTTTGCTCATGCTCTTAAGTACTGTCCTCTGACGGTCAGCCATAAATCGCAAATGATCACTGAGTGTCTGTCGCTGTTGGTGCTCATAGCTCCCCGCCTCATTGGGTCCCTTTACCCGAAAAAGAAAAAAAAAATCCTGTGCCCAAGCCTGTGCCATGTGCAAATGTCAAGCGACGCAATGCCTGGATTTTAAAGCAATTTTACGGCAATTAAAAAAAGACCGAAAGGGTTCCTCCACTTATTCCGCTCGTTTCTCTTCGAACGAAAAGGATTACATTCGCCTCACTGGCCAATGCTTAATACACCAACATAACCAACATACAAACGTACATATAAAGCAACAAAAACAAAAAAACAGAAGAAAAAAATCATTTACACATTTCTTTGGTAATTTAACTTCGCTTTTTGAGATACTCCAACACAAAAGCAATTGAAGCGATTTATGGGTGTCAAATGACACGCCCGTTATATTGCCACCTGCCTATTTAATGTCGGGATCAAACCTTAAGAGCTACACTGAGCAGTTTAATGCAGTGGACATTTAACTATCGAAGAGAAATAAAAATATTCTGAAGTACTTTTCGTCGAAGTTTAGAGTTGAGTGTGAGCTAACATGGAACTTAGTCCTTATGGACCATTGTGCTTTACCCAGGATAGTGTCGGATTAAGAAAGTAGAGATATAGGAATGAAGTTTTAGTTGGGGAAAATAAGAAGATAGTTTTCATTAATTCGTAAATTTTTTTTTTCAAAGTTGTATCAAATAATAGAAGTCCAAATTATTAAGTAGAAATTCATTTAAGGCTAACAAAAATTGGTAGGACTCGAAAGAATACTTAGCAGTTACATATAAATACGAGTATATATTACTATATGTATGTATGTGTGGATTTCGTTAAGTGTAAAAATGAACGCTTCAGTCAAGTGTAATAATATGTTGCACAACATTTTAACTGCCTTAATTAAAAAATGATATTGAATTTCACTTACTTGCAGCACATTCTGTAGGATAAGGCGTTTATGTAGTCATGTGTAAACTCGTAGCTACCTAAGTACATATTTAAACGTAAAGCGAAAGCATTTATTTGGGACATTACCACTTAGCTGAAAAACTGTTATTAGATTGTAAGCAACTTTTTGTTATTTTAAATACGGTTATATTGCCGGTCAGAGTCCTACATAAATCATTAAGTTCCATAGCGAAACCATGTCTCTCTCAATACCCGGCAAAAGACGTCGTAAGCAAATTGGGTTAATGATATCGCGACCGGGAGAATATTTACGCTCGTTAACGAACTTTAAAAGCGATTCCTAATCTAATAACTTTAACGATTCATAGAAGAATTACTCTGACGATTAATTTGTGAATGTTTACTGGTGATTCGATAATGATGCATTTTGTTAATTCGTTATAAAATCGCATCGAAAATTTCTTGCTTTTACTATTTGTAAAAGAATCGATTTTTCGATTCATAAGTGAATGTTCACTAGCGATTTGATAACGATATCATTTTAGAATTTTGTTTAGACATGAATCAACTCTTGCCAAATGGTTTGTTAGAAAGTTAGGGAATATAGTTCCATACTAACTTCGTGATGTTCGTCCAGTACCGTTTATAAAAACCAAATTTTTTTGATGTTTATAATTTATTCTGTAAGAGATCATTGATAGAAATTGAAGTGTCCTGACCAAGGATCCTGTCTCTGCATTTCAATTAAGCAAGACACTGGCATAGCAGGTGTTCAATAGTTTTTTCTTCGTCAGTCTCGTTTAAGTTTTAGATATCAGACCCATTTTGTATACAAGATGATTAATTCGGCAGTGTCCACAGATGATGAAAATTAGTAGATTCCGCTCTTCTT
Source organism: Suillia variegata (assembly GCA_949127995.1). Lineage (NCBI taxonomy): Eukaryota > Metazoa > Arthropoda > Insecta > Diptera > Heleomyzidae > Suillia > Suillia variegata. The sequence goes on along the minus strand of OX421845.1, from coordinate 13,160,859 downwards.
CTCTAAAAATTATTTAAGTTTTTCATAAATGAGGAACTTTTAAACTTAACGTTTCTAACATTTTTGAAAGACGCGTAAAAAAGCATTTGAAACTTTAAAAAAGTCTCATTGCATATTACCCAAAACTCTGGAAGAATTTGAATTTGTTTATATGTTTAATTACTATAAGATCCACAGCGACATAAATCACCATATTTTATTATTATACTAAAGAATGCCCGGCATGCGTTGCAAAGCCACAAACAAAATAAAATTTATGTATCGTATAATTTCACGCATTTGAAGAAATTGTGTTCGTAATAAGTGGGTGTGGCATATTTTGTATACCCTATTATTCTTCCCGATGAATACCTATACATGTTTTCTCTATATCGCATCAAGTTGCTGAGGAATGGTGGTAGGCGTTGAATTGATCCAACCATTTTTTAAATGTGGGAGTAAAATTGATGCAACCACGCCCATTTGAAGTTGAAATTTTACAAATTGTGGGCTTAATAGGTAGGCGTGAAAATAATTTTTGTCCAAAACCATCCTTGGCGTGAGCACCGCAACTCCTCAAAATTTCATCGCCATCGGATGAATGACTTAGACGCGCATGAGGTACAAAGAAAGATATAAATAAAGATACATACATTTTTATATATATAGAATTTGTCTTTAGAACTTTAGAGCAAATTTGATAAGATTCAAAATATTTATTTACTTGTTCAAGTCTATATTTGGATTAAAATCTAGACCTCTCTACCATAGTAGATCTTATAATTTTCAGACACCGAAGATTCCTTTTATGAAAACCTTTCTTATTTTAAAGATTTAATAAAATTGCTTTTATGTCTTTAATAAATCCGAACTTTTTTCACTTGAACCTCACTACCAAGATTTTATTTGTATAAGCGTTAATTCCTAACACTGCAAATACTTAGCCAACATTTATACACTTGATTTCCTTTGCAGCACAATTCCCCGGAGACAATGAAACGTGTGAAATATTTAAGATCAAATTTCCGATATTAGGAAAATTTAATTTTCTTAAATTTGAATTTGCCATTTTAGCATATTTCGCCCTCTAAGCCAACAAATAAAAAAACATATTTCTCCAACTCAAGAAAGCACAACAACAACAACAAAGGAACAAGAAATGAGCAGCGAATTTCCATTAATCCATATCAAGGATCTATCGACACTAAATTTTCGTGGAGTTGACGACGCGTCGTCCTTTCACTTCGTCCTGCTGCAGCTGTACTTGTTGTTGTTGCTGTTTTTGTTGTTGTGTTTGGTCTTGGTCCTTTTTGCTTGTGTTCGTAATTAATTCGATTATTTTTCACTGATTTCAGCGAAACAAAATTTAATTGAAATGGGGTTCCTCAATAGCCTGTACACCCCCCCCCCCTCTACACACAGCTCCATCGAATACAGCCCAGCAATTCCCAACTCATTCATAACTTAAGTGTGAGGTTCTGCTGGCTGGAGGGGGTGGCGAAGCTACGGCGAAGGCGCGTAGGATACACGGGCGGCACACAAGCAAAACGGAAGCAGGAACTCTGCGTTGATGTGGGACAAGATTTGGGGGAAACAGTAAACAAAAAATAAACGTGACAAGAAAAACAAAATTAGCAAAGTTCCAAGCAAAGCGAAAGCAGAGGCTTGCCGTGCCGAGGAGCAAAATGGCAAACGATGCTGATGAGCAAAAATATGTCCTTTCGAAAATCACGAAATTCAAAGAATACCATACCGTCGAAGCAACAACAACTACAACAATTTTGACCAGTGCTGGGATAGCATTTTGACAGAGCGTATTTGTGTCGAATAAAATCGTACCGAAGAGTTCACTTTTAAATCATTGGGAAGGGTCTATTAAATGAGCAATATTTGATTATTAATGATAATCTGATCTCGAGAACGATTCTTAATTTCGTAGATTGCTTAAAAAATCTAGAAGATTCGTTAAATGTTCCTATAGAAAATGGGGCATGGTAAAAAATAAGTTTTCTTATAGGAAGAACCTAGATCAGCGAGTTTAATTTTAATCCAATAATACTTAGTCTAAACCCTAATCCAATCTAAGAGTACATCTCAGAAGAATATTTTTCACTAGAGTTTGCCTATCACCAAAGCGTATCCTGCAGATACTCAAAAAGATTCGATTGCCACTAGAATACGTCAAACTCCACGCGCTCTTGGTGTTGTATATTGGCTTATTCGCATGAAGCGGATTGTAATTATTGTCACAATCGAAATATGTTAGATCAACCAATGCAAAAGCCGCGATCAATTTTGGAGTCGAACTTTTGTCTTTTTATTGTCCTAAGTTAGGATCGGGTGTGCAAAGAGTGAGACGCAATCTCTGGGGGTCGTCTTAGTTAGAGAGGTTTCTTTAGGCTTTGGTTTGAGTATGAATCTTAGTCGAAGAAGTTTGTTTAAGTGGTACAGATCGATTATAAATTTAAAATATTAACAAAAATAAAGTTTTTAATAAAATATAAAATCTTTAGATAGAATTGTAATTTGTGTGTGATAAATAAATTAAGTTGCAGCAGCAGGGTCTCCTAGGCAGGTATCCTCATACCACATTTTAAGATACAACAAGAACCCAGATACACTTTTGCTACATTGGGTATTTCACGTTCAGTGAGAATTTCGTATGGAAAATGATCTCAATATAATGAGAATTTAATTTTTAAACTTTCCTACAGAACTTAAGGTGCTCCTCCTTATTGTTATTATAACTTTTGTAACATTTCTGTTGGCAACAAACATTCCATACATACAAACATAGATATTTGGCTGGTCTACCAGGTTATATGTTCTCATACCTAATACAAAGTATTCTATAAAATGTTAGCTTTAATATCTTTTAATAAATCACTTATACTCCAGAATTATTTTAAAAGTCTAATAGCTTGATATGTAGACCTTTTAATCAATTCTTAAGAAATAAGAAGTGAGCTATTATCATTAACTGTTTTAGGGATTCTTTTAGTTCACTGCAATTCTTATTATGATAATCGAAACGAAAGTTTTCGTTTCGTTTGAAACTCATGCACTTTCGTTTTAAATTGCTATTATAACGTTTTCAAAAGATCTTTCGTTTTCTTTTCGTTGAGTATTTTTCCTAATCACGTCTCTACGTTGCCCATAGAAATTTCTCGCAAAAGCTTTTTAGTATTCTAAAGAAAACAACAAAATTTTTTGCGTTTTTAAATGGTGGCATTTTTGTTTTTGTTTCAAAATATTATAAATATAGTTAACAAAATGTTTTTAAACGCAAGTTTTCAGCGATTGAGTGAAAATTAAGATGAAAATCGAATGCAGATAAATTTGAGGAGAAGAACACTTAGGGAAACCGGGAATATTTTCGCAATACCTGATCAGGAATAAGTTTTTTTCTATATGCTTTCGATTGTCCACTATACAATTGAAGGTGATGATTATAATTGTATGCCAATACAATTGGCTTTGTTTACCGTTGCTTACGAACAATTTTAAAATTTTCAGATTTTTAAGTAATTTCCGAATGATTAAAAATGTATTCAAAACCATTTTCGATAACATTGCACCTAAAACGAAAGCAAAAATCTATGTGACTGAAACGAAATTTCGTTTCATTAATTTTTGTTCTGCATAATTTCTCGTTTAGAACAAAAAAAGCTTTTTCCTCTCTCAAAAATTTATTTGAGAGGTATTCCGTTTGTTTTCGTTTTTTCATAATAGCAATTTTCGTTTCACTCACATTTCAAAACGAAACGAAGGCAATCGAAAGTTTCATAATAAGGCTGTTAAACTTTTTAAATAATCCTTAAGATAGGATAAGTGAGCATTTTTCATTAACTGCTTCAGGGATTAGTTCACTGCAATTCTCAGTTATGTTAAACACTTAAGATCTTAGCGAATGACTTTTTAAACAATTCTTACTATATATAGTTTTTTTTTTGGGTGTAGTTAAAGGAGCACGAATCGGCTGTTGTCGTTCCTTGCTTAAATTATTTAAATACAATATATATCTCTATAATTCTTAGTTGAGTTATACTTGTATATTAAGGGACTTATAAAAGGCTTGTAAAGCTGTGGATAAAATAAGTTCAAATTAAATTTGGAATTTGAAAACTATTTATTTATATACTTGTATGTAATAAAATATATGTAAACATTATAAATATTATATAATAGTATATAATTTGTATATAACCTATTTTGTAGAGAAATGGTACGTCAAGTCAAATTTGACACGTTTAACACTAACCAGTGCCAACACTGGAATAAGTGGCTTTCTGCGGACGTAGCTACTTTATTTTACTCCGACCAACGTGCGGAGAGCAGGAGCAGGAGACGTGGACAGGATTCATGGACGCGCGCTGTCAAAGGCAGCAAAAAATTTGGACATTGATTAATAATGTTTCTATGTTTTTATATTTTTTTTTTATTTATAATTTTTTTGCTTAAATGTTTTCTCTTTTGTTGTTGTTGTTTTTTTTCTATGCGCTGGAAATGAAAAGGTTCGCAAATAAATGTTTATTTCTTAATTGCATTTGTTTTGTCTTTTGGAGGCAGCGCCGCGCGCTGAAAAATATGTTTTCGTTTCCGTTTTGTTGCGCAACAAAGTGGCAGCACTGGGCGTTAAAAAAAAGCGGAATAAAATAAAAAAACACTTCGCCTCAAGTTGGGCAAAGAAAATTCATTTTTGTTGTCGTTGTTGTTTTTTTGTTCATGTATATTTGACTGTATGAGCATATAAAAACCTGCAAGTAAATAGCAAATAAATTAAAAATAATGCCGAGATAAAAATTATTCGTTTTTATTCTTTTTTTTTCGCGCTTAATTTTATGTGGAGCGTTTTACTTTTGGTCGAGCGTATTTACTTTGCTCTTTGCGAAACTTTTCAGTTACATGCGAAATGGCAAAAAATTCATATTCATGTGAGTTGCGGCGGAACAAAACTGATTAAATGGAGTATTTCATGAAAATGATCAAAGGATATGAGAAAATAATGTAAAGGATATAATTTTACGTTTTTTTTTTAACAAGAAACAATTGCGGCAGTTATTTAAGCTCGTTAAAGTATCGTATAGCTTACAAATTTATGCCGCGTATATCAGCTGTTTCGAATGTTTATACAACAAACCTGTACGTGCTGCTCGCAAACTTATCAGGCAAGTTCAGTGTGTAGATATAAAAAATTGACACATCTGTTTGCAATGTTTACACATTTCCGAGAATACAAACTTACAATAGATACAAGTTTAAATGAGTTCGACTGAAGTTATACAATTTTATTTATTTTTTGAATTAAATTTTTAACTGTTTGTATATTTAATAAACAATTATTGGCTTTGTTTCTATAATTTTCCAAAAGTTGATACATACAGAATTTTCCAAAAATAAAATATTTGTTGTTATTTGGTTCTTTTATAAAATTTTAAAAATATGATGACTTTGTTATGTTAATCTAACATGATGTAGTGTTAATTTAGCATAATGATATGTTCAATAAACATGAATTGTAATGACAAATTCAGCCAATTCAAAAAATTAACAAGAATAAAGTTTTAAGTTATCATGATATTGTAAGGTTAAATTAACATGATATTGTAAGGTTAAATTAACATGATATTGTATTGTTAAATTAACATGATATTGTAATGTTAAATAAATATGATATTGTATTGATAAATTAACACGATATTGTAATGTTAAATTAACATGTTTTTGAAATGTTAAATTAAGAAGAAATGTTAATGTTAAATTAACTTGATATTGTAATGTTAAATTAATATGATATTGCATTGTTAAATAACATTTTTTGAATCATTTACCATAATTAACTATTTTTTAGGGAATTCATGAAAGATTTTTCTCAAATCAATACGACAAAAAGTGTTAAATTAACATTTTTCCTATATGCCCAACATTTTCTATTGATAAATAACAGCAAAATAAGTCAACATTTTTTTCTGACAACTAATTAAAATTAATAATACTTAAAATGTTACTGTCGTTTCTGAATATAGTGAACTAATTATTGCAAGGACTGTTCACTATATCCGGGTTGTTCACTATATCAAGGTTGTCATTTGTTGTTCATGCGTTCAGCAATTAACTTTTGGACCGCTTTTTCTCATAGAACAAATTTAACAAACTTAGTTAATTATTTGTATCAGCTTTGAATACTACCCTCTACACAATTATAATACTAGGATGATTATTAAATATAACTTTACAGAAATAAACCAAACTAAGTTGCAATATGGTGTACCAATTGTTGGATAACAGTTATTAGCCATTATTTTTACAGTCAATTCAGAGCGTCAAACATTTTTGACAATATACAAATAGCGTATTTTCCAAAGTAACGCCTCGTGTGTATTTATGAATAAAACATGGTGAGGAAAAGCTATTTTTATGAGTAAACTTTTTATGACCTCATTAAGGCGTAATTAACCAACAGAGCCGTGAAGGATATCCGACTTCAGTCCATTTCGCAGAAGCAGAAGCAGCACAGTTCTTGTTCTTGTTCTTGTTTTTGGTTTTTTTAACTACAATTCGTGTAAAATCAGATTTATTACGATGCAAATTAAAGATTTAACTAAAATTTTTAAATTATTTAAATCAACTTTTCTATCAATAATTTCAATAATTGTTGTTTGTGCAGAACTACACACAAATTTTACACTTTTTAAATCGTGCACTCACTTGTAAGCATTTTGTCCTATAACGCTGACAAATAAATGAGTGAACGAGTGAATGAATGAATGAATGAATGAATTACTGCATGAATGAATGAATGGTTGAATGAATGACGTGGCGTGTTTCTCACGCAGCAAAATACACGAAAATCCCGGGACTTAACTATGTACTTACGAGTATACTCATACATACATACATACATACATACATACATACATACATACATACATACATACATACATTCGAATCAAAGCCCGAAACATGCACTCGTCACCATTAAATAAAAGTTGAGGATTTCATTTAAGCCCTTTAACAAATTTAAGCTCTTATTTTATAGCATTTGTATGCAGCAAGTGTTGTGTGTGTGTGTGTGTGTACAAATTGATACTTTATTGAAACTAAAATGTGGACCATTTCACGTCGGCTATAACAATTCTCGCTGCGACTAAATTGATAAGTGAGGTGTCAAATGAAGAATGAAGTAAATGAAGCTTAAAAACTTTTCTTTAAATCAATTTTAAAATTTTTTCAGTTGCATAGAATAATTTTTGAAAATTCATTAAAAAGAAGTTAACTTCTTAATTTACTTAACTTTTTTTCTAATTAATATTATAAATAAATGTAATCGAATGTTAATCCCAAATAAGTTAGGAATTTCGATCTTTAATCATAAAATTACATTAAAACTGTCAAATTAATCGGAACAATTTCCGAATATGTTTAAGATATCGTGGTCCAAGTTAGCCAAATTAAACCCATGAAAAATTGCGAATCATTTAACAAAATTTGTTGTACAAGCAAAAGTTGAATTCATTGTTTCATTAATTAAAATTGAGAGAAAATATTTCAATACTTTTCCAAAGTGTCGCACTACATTTTATAATGACGCTAGTGCAACAAAAATTTTCCAACTGGTATACAAAAACTACAAAAAATGTATTCCAATGGTAAAAAAAAGGGTTGCCCCGATTTATATTTTGGTATTCATATAAGTTTATTTCAATCTATCTGTATATATTAAAATTAATGTATCAATCTTGTTAAGCTGGCATTACTACGCATGCCGGGTATTCGGTAGTACAAATTATAAATCAAAAGATTAAAATAAAAGAAAATCCGATATTTTAATTAAACATCCAAGTGGGTACTGAAATTCAACTAAACCTTTTCGACAACTCTTTATTTTATGGGTTGTAGGCCAAGAAGAGACTTGCTGTAAATGCAAGCAATAACACTTGTCTCAACTGCTTTGCTCGAAATTGTCTCTTCTCTCAATGATATGCTATGAATTTCATTTTCATCTTATTCATCATTTTCCAAGAATCAGATGTCAGCATATCTCTCGTTTTGTGTTGATATAGGATCAAAATATACCTTATTTTAGTCTTTGACTAATCAGTTTATATACCTTATTTATATATATATATACATATATAGATGTATATACGAGGGAGGCCCGACAAGTACTTAGCCTATAAAAGAAAAATGAAAATTCTGAAAAAGTGGCTTTTTTTTCTCTCAACATAGTCTCCTTTTAGCTCGATACACTTGACCCAGCGGTGCTTCAACTTCTTTAATCCGTCTGAAGAATACGTTTTCTCGAGGTCTGGCCTCGAAGTAGGCCTCAATCGGAGCACCCTAGTACATAAATATACTCGTATATAATGACAAATTTGCCTGCGACCTAATTTTAAGTATTTTATATATATTCTTTGATTTAACATATATTCTGATAATTATTATTATTAAAGAAAGTTCAACCAAAAGATTTCAAATAAAACGAATCAGATGACCGTTTGATAATCCTATATATTATGTATAAATATATAAAGAATATACATTTTCTAAGTATATGCCCACGACTGTAAATAGTGTTAATCCACATCGCACAATGTTGCAACACAACTATTGCCAGTACTTGCAACTGCGGAAAAATTGCTTTTAATTGTACCATAAAATGCAGCAAAGAGGCGTCGATCAATAAATGCATCGTTTGAGTGTTAAAGTGGGTTTGACCATGACGAATTTTTTCAATTAAAGAGGCGCATTTTCAAAAGTGGATTCACGCATATTTGATGTACTCTTTGATTGCATACACTGAACTTATATATGTATGTAGAAAAAAAAATGTATATTGAATTACATCGATTACATGCATGGTAATTGCTTTTATATTGCATAGATTGTAAATAATTTTGTACTTATGAGAAGTACTTGAACTTAATTTAAGTACATACATATATTTCCATGTTTATTATGCTTGATCATATGAATTTTGTTGTAATGAACGATTTGTTTTAAGTACAATTAAAAAATTTCAATTTAAATTGTTTGCATGTGTGTGTTTGTTAAATCTATATTTAAACGTTTGTGTGTGTGGGAATGCATGATTGTGACCACCTCAAGTGCGAACGCTTTGAGTACTGAAAACTTTTGCAGCGCACAATTAAAATACAAATTTCAGCTTGGAAAGTATAATGGAAACGCCGGCGCATTTTAATTAAACCCATTTTCGATTGGACGAGATTATCCTTGATTAATGTTTATCGATAAACAGGACGACGGCCTAACGAGTTGCCATATAGTTTTGTACATTTTAAATAAATATATACATGCATACATATGTACATATATTGGTCAAATGCATGCCGCGTCGTTAAGAGAATGGATTGTTGGCATTTCAGGTAAATTGATAAAAATCACAACCAGTTTAAAGCAATTTAAATTAAAGCAATTTAATTTACAACAAATATTTTTAAATGTTTTAAATAAATGCACTGCTTTCAATTTATTTATAATAATAATAATAATATTTTCCTTATCAAATTAAAAGCATTCGGATGTTGTTCAAATCAAAACTTGGGATCATTCAAACATGATTGCTGTAAATGCTTAAAATACATGATGTCAGTTAGAATTTTTCTTAAATTTAAATTAAACTTTTAGTTAGTCATTTGTTGTATACTGTGGTCGGTTATGACCTGACCCAGTAGCATAGGTGCCCAGTTTTTGAAAATATTAAGTTTTCTTAGAAATTAAAAACTTTGGTGTTGAAAAGGTCATCAGGTTTAAGAAAGTTTAAGACAGTTTTTGATTCTGAGCAAGAATATATATGTATATGTCTATAACTACATCGAGTATTTTCCTAAGTTACAAACATTGGACCAAAACCTATATACCTATATGCATAATAATAATTTTAAATAGACCGAACAATGTCATACAAAAAGAATTGTTTTAGATGTCGTCAGTTGAAGATTGATCGAAAAATAAAACGCTTTCACTATAGACACTATAGACAAAAACTTGAGCCCAAAAGACCTCTTATTATTTTTAGCCATCTATTATTTAACGGCTTCCTGAAATATCACCCAAGGTATTATAATATCTTCCTTAAAAGGAGCTTCACTCCGAGTCCGAATGAAACGAATCAACAGCAGACACCACATATTTTTCTGCGTGGTAGTTTCTAAAAGAATCCTCAACTCTGAACTATTTAAATTTTTTAAAGATTTATTTCAACATATTCGTTTGAAAATTATTTCATTTTCTTTGGAGGCTTAGTTCTAAGATGGACAAGATCGGAAAAAACTTACTACCCCCTTCCATAAAAACCACCTCCTTCCATGTTAAAAGAAAAATAAATAAAAAAAGTTTCATTCTAGAGAATCAATTCAAATTCAACATTTACCCTTTTTAATGGAAACACAAAACTACTGACAACAAATGGGCGTGATCGGATAAGAACCACGTCCACCTCGCATATCAACCTTTCTATGTGGAAAAAGAAATTATTAAAATTAGTTACCAGTTCAAATTCAGTATTTAACACTTTGGTATAACAAAAATCTACTAACAAAAAAAGGCGTGATTCGTTAAGGCAAATGCCCACTTATAATAGAGACATAGTGCGCAAAGGGTATATGAATTTCGGCCTAGTCGAAGATAAATATTTTACTAGTTTTTCATTTACTTCATTGGAAGCTATTTCAAATCACAGATTTTTAAAAAGATTTCACTAGTAAACTTTTGTACTGGTTGGTTTAGGTGCTGCCTGAAGAGACACAATTCAGGCTTAATTAGCACATTGGGCCATTTTGGTACATCACTTGTGGAACCACTGAGGTCAGGTCGATGCAAACCTGACATTATAAAAAAAAATAAAAAATTTGCTCAATATTTAGATTATTTGAGGAACATCTTATATATATTTTTTGGTCGCCGCTCAAATTTTTTGAACCCAGTTCTACAACCAATTTTTATTTTTTTACAATCTATTGAATCTATTGGAAGCATTTTAACCGATTTTCGGTATAGTCCACATGTTCAATGAGGCACCTAAAGTAAAATTTCCAAAAGAAAACTACTTAAATATGCATTAAATATGAAAGGGAGCAACTTTGAAGCAAGATGCCGCAACATGAAATCTACATAGTGTCATACCTCCAGCGACCGTTTCGGGCGAGTTTATTTTTGGGCGCCAATGTGTTGACATCGCATAGAGTAGCATATTTGTCACTCTTATGAAATGTTAAATTACTGAGCTAGAGTGGCATCACAACATCAGCAGCAGCAGCCGACGACGACGACGAGCGAAGACCGAAGCCACGCCATGCCGTCGCTTCTGTTTTAGTGCCGCAATAAACAAATTTCAAAAGAAAAATCTGTTTCTCCAAGGCGCCGTTGGAGAGGATACGTGCATGCCCAAACAAACGAGAAAAAAATGCGTCCTTTCGTTTTGATATTCCACGAGTGTTTCATGATTTAACAGTTAGATAAGTTGCGAAGAAGCGATTCGAGCGCTTGGTTAATGTCTGTCATAAAGTCAGAGGTAAGCTGCTGAAGCTTCCTGCGACTCTGGTCTGGTCTCGTCTCTTTCGTTTGCCCCACAAGCGACAGTTATTTTGAAGTATTTTTTGTTGTTGTTTTTTTTTTTTTTTTTTTGGTTTTTTTGTGAAATATTGTTCTTATCCTCGAGGAATAACTTATTTGAATTTTTAATATGACAAGCGAAGTTCTGCAATAATTTTTTATAACACAAGTTTGTGGCGATGGCGGCGTCGTCGGCGGTGGCGTTGGTGGCGGCACACATTTTACTGCCACTTCAACCACATTTCATCAGAATGTGTGTAGGTCGTGTCGTGCCCTCAAAATGTTTCTAGAAAATTAAGTAATTTTCATTTTTCATGACAATTCCAGTTAAATTCCACAGATATACTCTAAAGTGCTTCGGTAGATACTATCAAATAAAATAAAGGGTTGATCCGAAAGGCACAGTTCGGCATATGACGGCGCTGGCCCTGCACAGTGTTTTCAGTTGTAGAAAATAGTTACAGAATATATTTCATACATTTATGAACTTCTGTAGATACAAATAAGTTACATAAAAAAAGGATTCCCCAACCATTTTTTGCACTTACCAAATGCAACATTTTTGCATTCTTAGTTTAAGTGTTCCAGTCATCTTAAACTGGATGCTAAATGTTCTTAAAATTACCATTCATAGCTCTAGATTTTTAAACAAATCTTAAGTAATGAGTGTAGATTTAAGTGAAATTCCGAATCAATTGATACCATATTTCTCGAATTGCTAAATTATCATGTTTTGTTTTATTATTGATTATATTTGTCCCTGAAATTTTTTTGTGATACATATATTCACATAAATATTCTCATCAGTTTTCGACACAAAAGTATATCAAATACTGAAAATTTTATTGAAAACAAAATTTAAAAATTTGAGTCAAGCAAATCTAAATCTATATAAAAAGTCAGAGATTTGAATTTCAAAATAATAATAAAAAATTCTATATTGAAAAGATTCGAATAAGTAGGGAAAAGGAATTTCCTGCACTAAGAAATCGAAAATATGCGCATATAACATGCACTTAAAATCCAAAGATATGCCACTAAAACTGAAAAATATGCACTGAAAACTTCTGAAATATGCACTTATAAAGGTTTTTTTTTTAATTGTTCGCCCACATTGGCCGAATATGGGATTTTAAACAAAAGAACAAACAGTTAATAGCTGTGAAACAGGGTGATTCAAATGAACATTTCGGAGCACATTGTAAGAAAAAAATGTCTAAGCAAAGATTAAAAGTAATCTTTAAAATATGCAAATACATTTAAAAAAAAAAAAAACATATGCAAAAAATAAATGCATGTTTATATAAAATATGCAAAAATATGCACAATTTACAAAAATATTCCTAACAAATTTTTAAAATTTAGAAAGTATGTAAACTAAAATATGTCAATACAAAATTTAGAAAAAAAAAAAATATGCAAAAAAAAATGCATTTATTTTAAAAACATGCAAAATATACAAAAAATTTAAAAAAAATGTGTTTATCGAAATACACTCAAAAATATGACTATGTGCATGCATACTTAAATATTGGAAAAATATGCAAAAATATGCACAATTTCCAAAGATATGCACAAACAATCAATTTATCGAAATATACGCAAAAATATGCATGCTTTTCAAAAAATATGCAAAACCATGCATATTTATGTATTGGAACAATATGCAAAAATATGCACTAACGATTGACTACCTTTACAAAGAAAATTGCATAATACGTAAAGACAACTTTGCCACTTCTATTTGGAGATGCCCAACAAAAACAAACATTTTCATGGATATCCTTTTCCTACACATGAGGAATCGCGATGCGCCAACCATTTGTTCAAACTATTTTACAATATTTAAGCACTGTACAATTTCGTCGCCTACAACAATAACAACAACAAAAATAAACAAGCCGCGTGAGGTTGCCACCAAAAATTATTACGCAACGAACCGCGAAAACAATATACTAAAGAATCCAATTGTAGATTTTAGCAAATGATAATGATCATGTGTGTTGGTAGAGGACCTTTATATGCGGTCATGTTTTATGTTAAACGCCTCCCGACGCTGGTGCTGAAGTCGCGCGCCGCCACACCGTACACTGTTGACATCAATAAATATTGTCCGCCAGTTAAAATAGGGTAAATTGGGAGTAACATGGGCGGCTCATCTTGGCTTTGGCATACTCTTTGTTAGCAAAGATTTAAGGTACTACAAATTAACTGAATCATCTTTTCGACTATATATAAACATCGAATATAGTATTGGGTAAAATTAAAAAAAAATCCTTTAAACAAAGTAACTTCAGTTTACCCTACATGCATATTTATACACAATCGTATGTATGTATGTATTACCAACATGTCACTGGCGGACGACCGTTACAGTACTGAAAGCCATAAGCGGCGTAATAAAATTCTGCATTGCCATATGTTCCCCAGCGGGTTTTTTGATCGCTGTGGTTGTTGTATTTTGTATTTACTTTTTGTTGTTGTTGTATTTTTTGAAAGCGAATGTTTTCTGATGGCTTCCAACACATTTTTGGCAATAAAATAAAGTTTTAGAGCCATTCTCGAATGACATACATTTAAATTGTAACGACGATGATGGTTACTTTAAATATTAAGTGAGTTGTTAGTCGTGTCACCGGAAAACTATTCCAGCGGAATGATGCTACGGCAGACGGTACGTGAGGTCATAAAAAACATGGGAATGGCAAAACTTCTTAAAGTGAAGTGGTTATTTTATGTAAGAATTTGTTTATCTACTTATTTTGATTATTTATTTACATATAGACTTATTTACTTATTTATTTAAAAAAAATTAAATTCTAGCCAAATTAAAAAAGAGCTAAATGTTCTTAAAGTTTCATCATTCTTACGTTTTTCAACATTTTTTGGAAAATGATATGACTCCAAGTAGAATGATATCAAAATTGTAGAATTGTCATTTTTTTTCATATTAAATTTGCTTTTGGAATTTGTCATTGCACCTTGATAGCAGACTTACTTGGGCGAAACAAATCAGCTTCAAAATGTCTAATATAAGACTTAAAACAGATAAATTACAATTTCATCTGAACTGCCAATCTAAATTGAAATTGAAATTTTAAAGTCCTGCTCTATAAGTCCATAATAAAACCTATATGGACCTATGGAATCCAATTGTGGAGTACCGCGTTTTCCTCTCAAATGGAAAAACTTCAAAGAGCACAGTAACAAAATTTATGAATGATTTCCAATTTTCTCTGGTATACGAGTATAAAAAACGTTAATCTCCACAAGGACTTATAAATACCGCTTGTGACTCAAGAGGTCGAAATCTATGCTTAAGTCTATCGCAGAGGACTAAAAAAACCTCCCAATGTTTTAACTAGGAAACTATTAATACAAGGCGATGGATACACTCGATTGAGAAGGAAGATGCTATAAAACTATAAAAACATTTTAAACACAACTTGTCTAAAGCACTGGCTGAAGCAGTTTTAATCTATATCATTACTTAATTTGTAGTTATTTGTTTTTAACATTTATTTATAAATAAATATTGTTAGTTCTAATTAATTTATTTTTATCCTTCTACTCCTCTTGGGAGCTTAGGGCTTCTTCTACGCATTTCCATCTGACTTTGTTTTGTTCATTCGTTTTCACGTTCTGCCAGGTTGTATTCATATTTGTTAATTCTAGATGCATTGAAGGTCTCCAAGTGTTCTTTGGTCGCCCACGACCTAATTAATTAGAAAATTCAATATCTCTTTAATATATATAGATAAAAATAAAGAAAAGTTAAATACAGATTCATAAAAAATTTAATTACAGATTCAATAGAATGAAACTGAAAACAAATTTTAAATTGAAAAGATTCACAGAAGAAGGGAAAGAAATTCCATTCATAAACAATCGAGAATAAGCGCAAATAAAATTCCTTCAAAACTAATATATGCTACTAAAAATGCAAAATATGCACCAAAACCAACTAAAATATGCAAATTTCTTATTAAGTAATTTATCACCAAAAAAATAAAAATAAAAGTAAAGCATGTAATTAAACAAGTTTTTAAAAATATAATATAAAATAAATGTACACGAAATTTGCCCAACGCATTTCCTTGAACTGTTCAAACTGGTCGATACCTATGTTTAATAGGTAATTATTTAGTTGTAACTAAAAGATAAAAAAAACTAACAGTAGGACGGGGTCGATGAATATTTCGGAATTTCTTATACGAATGCTTCTCGACAGTTGGCGTTTCAGTAAAGATAATAGATAAATTTTACTATTTAAAAAGGGTGTTTGCTAAAAGCTATCGAAATATAAAAAAAATAAAGGAACTGTTCAAAAATATGCAAAACCTTGCATTTATTGGAAAATATGCAAAAATATGCACTAACGATTGAATGCCATTTTAAAGCGAATTGCATAATTCGTAAGGATAACTTAAGAGAAAGTAACACATCTCAGACTTAAATGGTTTAATGTTAATTTTTACAACTTATTGTTATGGAAACTATAAAATGACAGGAATCTAGTAATAAAATTATCTTCGGCAAGGCCAATACTCAATTGCCCGACACCATTTCCGAGAAAATATATTTTATTTTCATATCTTAGTAGTAAGCGTTGTTCTTATTCAATCATTTTTTTTGACATTCGTGTTCTTTATTACTACTCAAATGTTAAATACAAAACTTTAAATCGGTATCTCCACTTTAACAAATTTCATTATACTTATATATTGTATTTTCGTGTAAAAGGAGGGTTATGAGATGAAGACGCAGTTTTTGTTCTATTGATAATCTTATTAACCAACTCCGGTTAAAAAAATAAAAGCCAAAATACTGAATTTCAGATACTTCTTAAGCTGCGTTTATAATCGCTCGGATGGATGGAAAAACAGACAGAGGGACATCGTTAAGTCGACTCAGAATTCGTTGATAATTATATATGCATAAACGTTTATATATGTATATATACGATTTTACTCTCATACTAATTATCATAGGTGGGCATCGTTAATGTTTAATTTTTTTTGACTTGGCCAGTACTCAGGAAATGCCCCCTATACATGCAAAGCACAGTGCTGGTTCATTTAGAAGATATTGGTTAGAGGGAAGGAGGAAATAGGGTTAAGTGTCTGTGTACATTCGTTGCGAATGTGTCGGAAAAAATACTGGCAGGGAGACTATTCCATAAACGATTCATTCGGCCAAAGAACGAATTATCCTTACAGTGCAATGTCCTATTGACTTGGACTTTATCCAATATGTATGTGCACTGTATGCAGCCCGAGTTGAACAAAAGAACACTTGACCAGATGGAATCAGGTCCTGTAATTCTCTTGAACATTCTCGATCAAAGAAGCGATAAATCAGAGTAACACACCCAATATTGCGTCGGTGCTCAAGGGATTGAATATTGGAGGAGATGTTGGTATTATCAATCATAGAATTTAACTTCGTTAATCCGAGGTAAGTTAACCAAAAACTAAACTTTGTTAAGTTATTTTCGTTAATCTCGTTGAAAAGTAATTAACAAGTTGAACTAACTTTGCATTTTATATTAAACTAACTTGAATTAACGAAAGCAATTTAACGCGAGTTAATTGACGTTTCAGTGGTTTTCAAAATGTAACTTCGTTAATTAACTTTTAACTTTTTAACTAACATAGTTCGTGCCCAGTTCTGCTTAGGTGACCAAACTTAAAATATATTTTCCAATAAAATTTCATCTTATAAATTTTTAATAAATCGAATTTTTTTATAACAATTTTCGTCCTTAATCATCTGCAAATAAAGGCATATTAAAATCTGCATTCTGGACAGTTCGTAAATGACTACACGAGTATATGTTATCTCTATTTGAAAGGTATTTAGTATAGACCAGAAATATTATTCTTATGAATAAAGTATTTAAAGAAAAAACTATCGAGTAGTAACTATGTACGAGTATGTATTCAACCTCTCCTTACAATTAAATCGACTGGCGTTTTACTAATTTCCATGGTAGTTGTTATTTTTCGTCATTGGCTGCCAATTGGAGGCGGTGATCAATTATCTGTGATATTTTTGTGACGCCCTAATCGCAAATTCAAACAGCTCGAATCGACTCGAAAAGCAAAAGCAACAACAACAACAACAAAACCAAATAAACATGGAAAAATGAAGACAAACTTGTGCAGAAATCAGCTGCTTTTCGATCTGGAGGATTAGGCCAGCATTAACACATGTTGACAAAGTAAACAGGATTTGAAACAAGCAATTTGGCAGCAAAAGCACCAAAGAACGAGCGAACGAGAAAGCAGGCGAAGAAAAAAAAAACCGAAAAACAGAGAAAAACAAAATAAAGTAAGAAAGAACGAACGAAAGAAAGAAGGAACCACGAGCGGAGCACCAAACCAAATTGGAAGATTAGTTGTTGACATCGCCGAAATTAATGAAAGCGATTGCTCGTGTTGACAAATTAAGACTGCGTGGATATTTCATTAGGGTCGTCCACACCGCCACACCGCCATACCGCCGCCCATCGTCCACATTCACTCTACTCTAAACGTGGACTAAACGCTTGCGCCAATTATTCAGCAAATAACGTCGTACATTTACGCAAACCTAATTGCCATGTAAATACATACACACACACGAGCGTTTTCATTTCATCCATGCCCGCCCGCGCTTAATTGCACGCATAATTCCGCATAAGAGAAGAACCCTTTTCAAAAGTATTCCATATTATTTTATTACGCAAAATTCTTCAAAGCCTTTCGGCGCACATACATACACAAAGCATATTAATACACGCCCATTGTATGCAGCTTCGAAAAAAAAAACTATTTTAAATAGAATCTACAAGGTAGCTTCATTGTCGATGGCAAAAGCAAAAAAAAAAAAAACAGGAATAATAAACGACAGCCCCCTGTGGTTATGCCGTGCTGACTAAAATTTTACGAGAACATAGGCACAACCTAAACATTACCACAAAATCTATTTAAAGCCAACAAATACAACTAAAATTCCAACAAGAACAACAACAACAAAAAAGAAAAAGAAAAAACTAAAAGTTCAAAGCCAAATTTACAGGCCATGCCGTTGAAGTACGTTGAGGCTTTACTGTGAGTGCAAACATGCCTTTGGGGCCTTTTGGGGTACGTAGCGAACAAGTTCGTTTATTCGCTTAACAAGCTGCAAAATAAGTGAATATGTTAACACAAATGAGCGAAGCGGTAGCAGCAGCGGCAGCAACAGTCTTTCCTTTCTAACTTGAGGAACAACAACAACAACTACAACAACAACAAAAAAGCGAATATTTAAAATTTAAAATTAATTAAACGTAGGGCACACTGTGTACGGTTACACAGGATCATTAAAACGCACTAAGGGTATTCACTGAAATGCGTATTTTTATGCAGTTGTAAGCGAACTGTCAAAAATCGTGTGGAAAATATATAAAAATGGTTATTTATTTATTTATTAATGTGACACATCATACTATACTATTATATAGAATCCAATGTCCAAGTTAATAGAGTCACATTCGACAACTTCGATTAAAATGGGCGTGGTTGAATCAAGTTTACGCCATCTTCTTGAATAAGGTTGAACTTGATACAATACGAGTATATAGGAAACTTATATAGGAAAGCATTATTAAGTTTTATGAAAATTAGTGAAAATAATCGATTATTTCTCTAAAATTATGCATATAAGTCTAAAATTAGGAACTAAGTTTGTAAGGGCATTGCCGAAAACTTCACCAAACATGGGCATGGTTGGATCAATTTAACGCCCACTTTTTGAAATATGTTTGTTCAATTATACGCCCACCACCATAGCTTAGAAACTTGATGCGCTATATAGGAAACTTACTATATAGAGGAATAAGCCGGATGAAAATAATAGCGTATATTATATTTGCCACGCCCACTTATTACAACCACAATTTGTGAAATTAAGTGAAAATAATCGATTAGTTCGCTATAATTGTGCATAGAAGTCTAAAATTAGGATTTGAGTTTGAATATTCAATATCAATAAATTTATGAAAAATGGGCATGGTTGGAATTTAATGTCTACCGGCGCCGCGGCGTATATCAGGAAACAGATGCACTATTATTTAAGTAATAAAATATGTCGCACAGTAACCGGAATTGCCACGCACACTTTAAATATGATTGGAAAAGTACTACAACAAATTTAGTTACATTTAATGTGATAACTACTGGCAGGGCAGTATCAAGGGTGGGGGTTAGAAGGGGACAATTGCCCCGGGCGACACATTTTAACTATATCTTTAAAACCAGGGAGTTCGCAAGAAGTTCTGAACGATACTATGATAAAATTTGCTGTGGAAGTAACCAATTACTACATTTACACAAACAATTTAAATCCAGAAAAAGAAGTCGAGAGTAGACAGTTAATTATTAAAAACAAAACCCGTGGAACGCCGGGTACTATAAGCTAGTTATAAATATTTAGGTTAGAATGAAACAAGGCACTATCAACATAGACTATCGGCCTACTAATAATTAATTTGAATTCTACAGTGGTAAAAGCATCTACCAAAACTTTTTTCTATTAGTTGTATGAATATATTGTATTTATTTCGATATCCAGCTTCATAAATATCGATTACTACTTCATAATCGTTTAGTCACATCACTTATAACTCATTGCATAAATTGACTTTTTAACCTAAATGATAAACTTACGCGTTTGGATGAATACCCTTGAACGCAGCAGGAATATTGAGCAACATCGCAAAGTTAGAAGTACATACATATGTATGTATAGACGCCTTAAAGATTTTAGTACTGAACAAGCTATAATAAGATTTTAATAAAACTGATTATGAATATTCCTAGAAGTTATAGTCGAACAAACAAATTTAAATTTGTACATTAATCCAAGTGGGAAATAAACCAGACCAAGCATGCTCAGTAGACTAAATGCACTAGCCCACATTCTATAATTTTCTTATAATTCCGAGCAATCGAATCGAATGGGAACCAAACATACGAGTAACTTAATGACCACATCAAAAACCAATTTTGATTTAAAACGCTCAAAGACAAAAACAAAAAAGTTAGAAAAATAAAATATATAAATTTTACATAGGAGAAAAAGTCATCAAGCATTAAGCTTCATTTTCAAAAACAATTTCAATCAAAGGGAATATCTTCATACCATAAATGCGCGATTGATTGAAAATTCGCGCTCGATATACTCGTACATTATTATCCCTTTGCAGATCAGTGAATGAATTTTCCAATTTCCATAGAAGAGTAATTTAACACGCAACAAGAGCAACTGTCTGCGGCTGCAATCAATAGAGCAACATTTTTTTGTTAGCACCTCAGGGCAACAGAGCGCCATAAGCGCCACACTCCATGCCATAGAAGAGCCAATTCCGTATGTACTCTGCACACGCAATAAAAATAAAAAACAAAGTGAGGAGTTCGTCCACTGCGGAGTAGTCGAGTTGCATGCACTCGTTGCTGTGCGCCACTCGATATGCGTGTTTGCCAAGTGAATTGGAAAATTGCTATTGGGATACCCGGGCGCGACCCGCTGCACAGTACTTTTAAATGGAGCTAGAGTGAGATTTGAGTTTACCGAATTTAAATTGATTGGAAATTTAAATTTTTTAAAATATATAATAGGTATTAAGCAGAATATATACAAATATGCACAATAAAATCGATTATATGCTCATATAATATGCTCGAAATGTTCAGAAATAGGCTCCAAGATATGGTTAAAAAACTGAGAATGTCATATATGCAAAATTTTACCTGAAAGCTTCTTAAAAACGTTTAAAAATATGCTAATGCATATAAAAATATGCAAATTCATATAAAAATATGCAAATTCATATACAAATATGCAAAATCATATGTTTAAATATGCATAAGCATATTTTTATTCTCTCTTATACAATTTTATAATCGTATTAACTAATTTAATTTGTCATTTTTGTATGTTTTTGTTTAGAGCAGACGATGCAATAAGTACTGTGCTACACTTCGTGGCTAAAGTGTGGCACAATTGTAACTTCAACGCAATCATTCCCTTTTTCTTCTTTAAACGCTCCAGAGCGTCTGCGATAATGCGTTGGCGTTTTGAAGGCCAAAGCGCGATGCTTTCTTGCCTCTTACCCTTTGCCCCCCCTATACATACGGCGAAGTCTTTGAAGCGTACAAATGTATGTTTAAACGTGGCAAATGGCAGACGCGTGCATGCACTTTCAGGCGGCAAACGGAGGAGGACCTTGATCCACTTTAAACTCACCCACAAGCAACAAAAAAACAACAACTTCACAAAGACTAAAAATAACATTTCTCTTATGTGAATTGAATATATAGTAAGTAAATATGTAAGCAGTCGGTCCTTTAAGGGAAGCAAATTTTAATTGATGGGTGTTTAAATTTTAAAGTAGCAGCACGTAGCGGCGGCGACTGCTGTTGTTGTTTTTTTTTATTATTGTTTGTAATAACTGGCTCGACACGTGGCGGCATCAGGTGGTGGCGCACAAGTACCATGTGCATAAATTGCTTACATTGAATATATCGAGTCATATTCAGGAAGGTATCGTCAGCGAATCTTTTCCAAAAAATCCCAAAACCAATGGAAATTGGTCCATACTTGATATCCGATATATGCTTACCTATATGACGGATTAGAATGGTTTTCAAAAGTCATTTAACATTTTATTAAAATAAATAAACTTTCAATACTGTTGGTGGGGTACAATCCCCAAAGAAAACATATTTTTTTTACAACCCCACTGGGAAACGAACCTAGAACATTAATCGAACGGCTGTATTGACGAATGACCAATTCGATCCTCAATTCCATATGTAAAAAAAGGCTCATCTGTGTTCAAAAACTGGTTCTGGCTATAACTCTTAAGGTATATAGCGATCGATAGCTTATTTGATTAAGTGCGTTTGACTACCGACCACGCTCGGTTCGTTTAGAAACAGAAGTTCAATTCCTATTCGGTGTAAAGCAGAATTACAATTTTTATGTTCGACCATGCAGGGCCGTACCTAGGAATTAAGACGCCCGGGGCAAGAGTAAATATTGCCGCCCTTCCAAAATAATTTTTTTTATATATTATAACTGATTTTTTTAAAAGCACTTGTTGAAAAATTAACAGAACATTTATTTTCCTTGAAAACATGAAAAAAGCTAATGAAGAAGCAAGAAAATGGTACTCCTTTTTGTATAAGTGTCGCCTTAAAGCGCTTCTTCCATATGCCGCCCTCGGGGTAATTGCCCTCTTCGCGCCCCTCCCCCCCTAGATACAGGTCTGCGACTACTCGTTTTAGAATCAATTCGCTGGGTAAGAGATTCAGAGGTCCATTCGGAACAATAAGCAATATATTTCTATACCCAACCGTAAACGCTTGGAAAGTTTTACAGCTATAGAAGAATTGATTACTTAGACCAAAAGCCGCAAAAAATATCAATTTAGCCTGCTGTTCAAAAAGACATTAACTGTAGGTCCCGCCATATGTCTCCAAACAAGCACGATATGAACGACATGGAATCAAGAATGCACTGGACCACAGTTGAGTAAACTGCTGAGGCTCTGCTACTGCTTTTATGTATACAATTAACTGAAGTATAAAAACTAACTTATGAAATAAATGGCATCAATAAGTGGCCAGAGAGGGTTTGCCCACAATCGAAGGACATTGTCCACCAACCTAATGTTATTTCATAATGGCTTTGAATTTATAAGGATTTTGAACACAAAAAAAATAATAATATCAAGCAATTCTTTCTCTTATCAACTAACAAAGGTCATCAGCCTCATCTGCGTAAAAGGTTGCACTCATCCCCCCCGAAAGCAAAATATAATAAATAAAATTGCATGAATATAAAATTTTCGTTTGATTTATATTCGCTCGTTTATTGCCGCCACGCATGTTAATACACGAGTCGGACATATGGCAACCGGAAAAACACTCACTAATTTCCAGACATTATCTGCAGTTTTCCTCATACATCAGGCGCAATCAATTCCATTAGGATTATGCCAGGCGAATGGCTCAATACGGGCGCTCGACTATATTTCCTTTTCGCCTCCGCTGTTGCGGCATACCCCAACCCCAACTTGTTAATTTTCATGCCAAAGGTATGTAATTGCACAGACAAAGTCCAGCAGTGGCATTCATCCCCGATTTGACACTGTACCCCCCCTCCGCCCCCCCCCCCTCTGCATTAATAATCGCCGTCACAGTAAGACAAAAATAATAATCGAGAAATTGTTAATCACAAAGTGAAAATTTCAAGGCTTATACTTAATTCCGCATCGTCTGCCTGGCTAGCTGGCTGGCTGTCTGTCATATTTCATAAGATTATTAGTGTGAGTAGGTTGATAATTATGCAGAAACTCCCCCCCCCCCCACCACGACATTTCAATCTCCTGTTGCAGCTGTGACGGGTCGTCGTGTCGGTCGCTGGCACCCTCGCGCCAACGTCTCGTGTTATGCTATTTCCGGGGTGCCGGAATCCGTAGCGCGTGCCGGCATTTTGAATGTGCAACCAGATCCGCTTAAGTGCGCATTAAGTGCGTCACATGCATCCATCCACCCCCCCAGAGGTGAACTTTCACTTGAAGCGCTCGTTTAATGCTTTAAAGAATCTGTGTTGGCTTTTTGAGTTCTGGCGAGAGATATTATTATTATGATTTGGAAATTGTTTTGTGTCAAAGTACAGTGGCGGAAATTCATATGTAGCCATTATTTCAAAAATGATTTTTTTTAATATTTAATTATTAAGAATATAACTGCTAAAGTTAATGTTTATATAAGGCTGACAACTAACCCTAAAATTTTAGCACAACTATAAGTACAATATTTCCAACAATAACAATAAGATTCAGCTCTAATCTCGATAGTTGATCTTCACAACATTTCCGCCATAGTAACTACCCCCGAATGTATTAATTCCAACAACGTTTAAACGAATACCAAATAACCACTATTCAAGCGAATGTCTTCTATTTCGCCCAAACTTTGTTCGAGGTCTGCATGGGGAAAAATATGACTGCGTAATACATAAGTACTCGTACATACATTAATTCTCTTGCACAAATAATAAAAGAAATTCCGTGGTGTATGTTGCTGTGCATCTGTTTTTGAGGGGAGCTGAGGGGCTTGCAAAGACTTTTGCATCTTTTGTACTTAGCGGAAGCGACAATGTATTGCGCCATAGCCAAACCGTATTACAACATGAATTGTTTTGTAGACGCTGTTTGGCATCGCCAATAAGCCACAAACAAAGCGTTCTTTGGTTGGAAGATTTTCGAACACTTTCCCGCACTAGCGAAAACTGTTCGGCGCAGGGTGTGAACTTGGGGGCTTTTATGCATATTTAAATGGAAACTGCCTTTTATGCATTTACATATTTTCCTAAGCAAGTCAAAATATTTTCGCATGACATACATACTTGTATATATTGTATATTTGTATTGTATATTGGATTTTTGCATATGTAAAATGAAATTTCGAATAATAGTTTGTTATTACAGCAAAATTGCCATTGGGTATATTGGGTATATTGTAAATTTGTAATTTTCAAGGCGACTATTTATGTTGAGCTCACCGTACTTCCAATCCATTGAACTGTCCAAATAAACTTAACCCAATCGTTTAGTGCAAACAGATACAAATAAATTTTGTACATGTCGCACATGAGTAAAATAAAGAAAATTCATAAATTTTTCGGAAAATATTCTAAGAAACTAAAAATATGTAAAAAAAAAATATCTAAATAAAATTATTTAGGCATACCAATTTATTAATTTTACAAAAAGCGTCGGATATTTATTTTTTAAACAACATCTACAATTGATTCATATTGGAAATTTTAAACTGAGGAATCAAATTCGACCAGTTTTGGAAGTGTCCAGTGAAACTTATGTCATATACTATCGGATCAAAACTACATAGATGGGGTACTAGGTGGGGTGAAAATTATCTTCCTTACCACGCAATGCTGGGATCGCAAACAAGATTATGACAAGATTTTTGTTGACGTATTTGGCATAATGTTGAGTATAGTATATACCCCAACGTGACAATAACACTATATAACAGTGTTTTGTATCCTAAAGATCTAGTATTTATTTCCAAAAATGAAGGAATCAAATTTATATTAGAACAGTTTCCGAAATTTAATTAAAAACCATTTTTAAAGTTAAAAATATATCTTAAATTTTAGTTATACAATAACAAATAATTATATATCAAGTTAAAGATAATTGGTGATCCTAATAAACGTTTATACAGCAAGTTAATGTCAGATTCAGCTTTAGACTTTTTTTTAACAGTATTGTCTGTTTTAATTCGTAAAACTCAAATTTATCCATTGGTAATACTAACTGAAAAATTGTTTGGACCGTTTTTCTTATTAGATCTTGAAGTCCAACCTGCCAACATCAAATAGTTAGAAAATGTTTTCCAAATTCGGTTGGAAACTTTGGAAGTTTAAATGGTTTGTTGTTTAATTTCATATCTTAAATAAAGATTCTCCATGTTTTAAAAATTATTTATATGCATACATATCGAGACTTAAATGATGTATAGATGGAGAATCATATCGTTTCTTGACAACCGTGTTTCTAAAATTATCCGATAACTAAATAAAAGAAGGTGTATTTGATGAAAACGTTCTTTGCTCTTGTCTCCCAGAATTTTAGGAAAGAAATTTAGATGTGAATAAAGAAAGCAAACCTTTAAGCACATGTTCCATATTATTATTATTAATAAAGGTTATGGAAGCACTGCGACCGAAAAGATCTATTGTGCAGCCTCGTTGCCCTACAAACACAATTCTAGACTTTTTATAAATCTCGTAATTGTTGTGGGCTTAATTTTTTCTATGTCACTTGGAATTAGAATCCCATTGGCTAAATAGGTAAATCCGCGTCTTGCCACCGCTGGACAAGTGCAAATGTTCATCCGTTTCCTGCTCCTCTTGGCAGAGTCGGCATGAATCATTTGCTATCACTCCTATTTTCTTCAGATGGTAATTAAGTTTACAGTGTCCTGTTAAGAATTCACTAAAGAGTTTTATAACTTTTCTGCTGAGGTCGAGAATAGCTCTCCAATGCTCAAGTAGAATTTGATTTTCCCAGACGTGTATCAAGTTATTTATGAAACTACTGTTTATCCCACAGAAGGGTTCCGGACCTATGAACGAATTTTCTACACCCTTCTTTGCGAGAGAGTCCGCTATTTCATTGCCTTTATGCCCTTCATTTTCCGACACCCATATCAAGTTCCTTAAATGCACAGAATCCTTTGCAGGATTCACATTTTGTCTAAATACTTAGAAAATGTTTTCTTTATCAAAAAACTCTTTCTAAAATATAGTTAAATTTTTCAGAATTGCAGTTTCTTTAGATATAATGGGATATATAGACTTGCGATGACCAGATTGCTTTCAGCTCAATATGGCTAATGTTCAAGTTGATTAATAAGCACAGCTGAGAAGAAAGTGCCTTTCATAATTGACTAACTAATAACTTTAGTAAGTTTATTAACTATCTTTAAAATAATTAATTGAAGTTCTTCAGAATTTTATATAATAGCACACTGCGATAGAAGTTCTTCTTTTTTAACAGTCATTTACATAGCTCGTAGCTTTGAACTCTTGAGAGTCCCTACAAACTTCATCCAAGTTATGTCTCGATATCAAAGTTCCAATTAATATTATCCAATCAATGACTGTTAAACAACCATTCTTACTCCATTAGTCCATACGACCGAATGCAAATACTTGGAATATTTACAGCTGGTCTGCTTAATCGGAAGAAACGTAAACAGTAAATTCGAAAACGAGATGCTTATGAATTTTGTGATTAAATTTCAATTATGAAACAATTTATGCGCAAACGATGGAATTTTCACAGCTGCAAAATGGAACTATGTATGCGCACATTGTTATGCATGACCACATCAGTAAGCATTTTGGCATAGCATTGGGCATAGCTTGGTGACATTTGTGGAAGTACTTGTAATCAAGTGAGATATGGACAAATGTAATAGATTTAATAGGAAGTCATGTACGTTTATCTTGTTAATATAATATAATGAGAACCACCAACGATATGGGGCTAAATATTTGAATGTATCTATAAGATACCATGAAGCTATCGAAGGAACAAATCGATTTAATACAAGGTGGCGCAAAAGAAGTCATCCGATGTTGTTTGGCTCTTATTTTTTTTTTTTAAATAAAAAACTTCGATTCTGTTTTTTGATTATGTTTATTTAGACCTTTGAAATTAATTGTGTTAAGTCGAGAAGATGATATCGGATAAATGGGCGCCGTCACAATTGATTGCCATACGGGCTCGTTTTATGGCATTTTCCATCACTTCGGCGAGAGTTTCGGGCGATAAATTCTCGCATTCGTGTCGGATATTTTCCTTGAGGGCTTCCAAGGTCTCAGGCCTTCAGAATGTCGGTTGTGGCTCGTGCAGTGTGTGCTGTTGCTCTGTCCTGTTGGAACCACATGTCCACCAGTCCTAATTCGTCCAGTTCGGGCAGAAAAAACTCGGTCAACATTGCCCTATAGCGCGCACCGTCCACTGTTGTCGTTTGACCCGCGGCGTTCGGCCCGATGACTCCTCCAGCGTGAACAGTGCACCACGCAGTCACTTTGAGCGGGTATAATGGTTTCTCGTGCATCACTCGCGGATTTTCGGTTCCCCAGAAGCGATAATTTTGCTTGTTCACGTACCCGCTGAGGTGAAAATGAGCCTCATCGCTCATTATGATTTTTGCCAACACCACAGACGAATTGTTACGCAAAAAAATAGACACAATTATTCCGCGTTCTTGGGGAGTGTATCGCTCCATGGCTTATTCACTTGTATTCTGTATCTGTCTAGTCCACAAATGTCAAAACAGCTTTGACATTGGCGGCCATTTGCAAAAATGAGAGCATCTTCCAATAGGGTGATTAATTTTGCGCCACCCTGTAGATTGAAATTTATTTTGAAATGCAAATCCAAGTGTAGTGCATTGCAGACACTAGAAAGACCGATTTATTAACTCGAATTTGTTTGTAGTTGTTTTCGCTTCAGCAGAGAAGTGCAGCAAACCGCTTCACATGCCACACGCACGCACGCACGATTGAACGGACAGACGTAGGGACATACAGACAGACAGACAGACAGACAGACAGACGGCCGAAAACAAACTGCAACAGTTATTTGCAACAATTCAATTAAGAGCACAAATACTTGTATGCAAAGTGCTCGCCGTGTATCTGTGGATCGATATCCTTTGAAAATACATTTACCTTTACATTTAAATTAATTTAAAATTTTTAAATTAATTTTTAAATTAACGTAAAATGCAAATTGAAAAAACAAAAACAACAACAACACATCGACTCAACTCGCGCTGCTGTTAATTATCATAAAATCATAAAAAAGATAAAGCAAAATAAAGTAAAGCAGAGAAAAATTAAAAGTGTTAACATTTCATTCATAAAATATCAATTAGTTGCATGTGCCACACATACTCGTACAGTGTCCATGCGGCAGGCCGACGGACGATCAGGCGAAAGAGAGCACGCGCCCGCGCACACACACCCATCCGCATTTAATGTTAGCAGACGCTGCCGGAACTGGCAGGCAGACAGTCCGTCAGGAAGGCTGAACGTGACGTCGCCGACATCAGCAACTTGCAGCGTAAAGTATATTTTATGCCAATTTAGTCGTTGTCGCCCCCGACTCTGATGGAAATTTAACGAGTCAAAGCCTGGCCAAGCCAAGGACATTATCATCACATGTGACCGTCATAAACAGCTCGTTTGAGTTTGGCGCTCATGAAATTCACTAGGAACTTCACATTTTTATCCTGACCAAAAATGAGATATTTAAGTTTGCATTTAAATGAAATTTAAATAAATCCATAAGATGTTAGCGAACATTTTACATGGAACTAAGAGATGTGTGCGGACATTTCCAAGATGTTTTGATTATTCGTCAGATAATTGGTTTGTTCCAATAAGTAATTATTTAAAAATTATTTTCCTTAGGCAATTATTTTTTCGCTTTAGAGCACATCCCGCTTAAATAACACTGTACCACAAAATGTGGTTCAACGCTTTGAACCTCAATGATTCCAAAGCGAAATATTGTCATATGGCTTGTAAAATGACCAAAAATATGCATTTAAGACTATTTTGTGCATTATAGTGACCTATAGTAAAATTCGATGGAAATCGTTTTTCCAGAATATATTAACCCTTTATTTCGATGTTTTAAGCTTCTTATTTGTTTTTTTTTTAATAAAACGGTCAAAATAAATCCAGAAAAATATTAATTAGAGGGTTAATAGGTTCTAGGAAATTGTTACTCGTTTAATTTTACTGAAGGCATTCAGTAACCTTAAGTAAAATCTTTAGTTTTAGATGCATAATTTAACTACTTTTCAAGTTATATTGGGAAACATCATGCCAAACTTCATGAGCCCATAAAAAAAATACAAGTTAACTTTACAACACCCTTTGAAAGATTTGTTCCTCTGTGGGTCTTCTTTCATTTCTCGTTTGCATTATTGGGGCTCATTTTTCATGTTGCACAGTGTTTTTTCTCTACTTAAAATTGATTTGTATTTAAACACTTTAAAGAATATTTTTCTAAAAAAGTTTA
Organism: Suillia variegata; assembly: GCA_949127995.1. NCBI lineage: Eukaryota > Metazoa > Arthropoda > Insecta > Diptera > Heleomyzidae > Suillia > Suillia variegata. The sequence goes on along the minus strand of OX421845.1, from coordinate 13,130,642 downwards.
TAATTGTGACATACATTTTAAAGTGCATTTAAATCATATACATCGTTGTATTAAAATATTGTATATGGAGTATTTTATTTGTGGGGTATTAAGTACCCCATAACATTAAAATTTGTAGTCAAGGTATTTGATCGAGGGTTAACAAAAGAATTTATATAGGCCATCTTTTCTAAATTATTATTTAAATAATCATTTAATTATAAATTGATTTAAAATTAAGTTTAGTATAAAAGTTATATTTTTTTATTTGGTAATCTCTTTGAAGATATCAGTAGAGGCTGGAGAGATTGGAACATATAAACTAATCGTAAAAGATGAACTGGATGGATGAATGAATGGAATAGGTGGACTGGATGTAATACATTTGCTGAATGAACTGAATGCACTAGATGGACATAATAAACTGAATAATCTATGTATATACATATACTGATTAGACTAGAAGGATTGGTTGGATGAGATAGACTGGATTGAGTGGGTTAATGAATATATTGTATATGGGTATAATACATTAGGCTTGATGAAAAGGAAGTAGTGGATGAACATAATGGTCTAAATTAGTTGATAGATTTGGATGGACTGTATGGACCGGTTGTACTGATTCGACTATACTTAATGAATGAACTGAATGAACTGAATCGACTGTACAAACTAGATGGACTTGGTGAATGAACTGAACGGACTGGATTAACTAAAAAAATTGGATGGACTCAATAGACTAGATGGACTGTAAAGACTTGACAAACTGAAACAAATAGTCTAATCGAAGCCGGATAGACCCAGCTTGTAATTTTTAAATGCTTTTAGATCTAAAAATAAAGACGTAAAAAGTTTCAAGAAAATTAATTTAGCAGAATTTGAATTTATGCGGAAACAAATGATATTAATTTTTTTAAATACTAAAGAGTTTATTCAGTTTTACAAATGTTTTTTGTTCTGACTTGGTTCTAAGTAGCTTTGGGCTTAACTGCTTATACACTCCATAGTCGCATGGTCCTTGGTGAGTTTTAAAATTAATTGAGAAAAAATTTTGAATATTAAGTCTCAATTAAGAAAGTTAGATTTAATATTATTTCATAGAAGGCGAACTGGAAATTATTTCGACGAAGTACTGAAACAAACATAACAAATTTAGTTCCACCCAGATTTTTTTAATGATCTATTCAAAATTACTTTAAGCGTAATTATAAAAGAGTTGGAATTGCTTTGATTCATTTTCAAAGCGATTCTCACATGTTCGTTTGTTCGATACTTCTATAAAAGCTTTCGTTAACTTTAAATAACTAAATACAATCAGTTACAACGCCGCGATTGCACTTGCCCCCCAACCTACCCTCAGCCCGATAAACTGCACATCAACGAGAAAATTTCAACACGAGTGTTTGGAACATGTTTGGGAATTGTTAAAGCGACGCGGCGGCGCACCGGTGATGCTATTCTGAGATTCTCCTAAAGTGATGCCGGAAAAGACAAGAAACCCCGCCACGAATGAGGCCAGCCAGCCAGTAACTGCTGCAGCAGTAGCAGCAGCACTCAGGCACAGGCAGGCAGGACAGAAGCGCGATATAGTCAGACGATGACGACGACGCTGCCGCCGCGTTCCATGTTCCATGCTGCATGTTGCATATGCAAATTCAAATTACTTTTTGCAACTACTGAAAAATCAAATGTGCAATTGCATCGCCCAAGCAAACATAACAAGATGCAGAGAAGCAGCAGAAGATGTCGGCACAAACGATCTTGTGCCTTGAGTCAATGTAAGGAGGGCGGCTACAACCAGTTCATGCCGGTAGATGGCGTTGTTTGGCATTTGTTATATGGCTTTTTGCAGTTCTCGTCGCGTTTGTTTCGCAATTGGCATTTGTTTATTTTTATTTTGGCTTTTATATTCCGTATGGACGGTTCTGAGGTTATGTTCAATTTGATATTCGTTTGGAAATAGTTGGTGAATTCCAGATTTCGGCCCAAAATTTCTAGTGCAACAATTCTTGAATGAAAATTTGGATTGTTCGTCGAGCAAAAAAGTTTGTCTTCATATCAAATTCGTTTGGGCCATCCGAAGTGAAAATTGTCGCACAATAAATGATCGTACAAATTCAGGAATTGTCCCTCTGCACCTTCCCCGATTTAATTAAAAGTCTTGATTAGTTTATCCTCAAAATTTAATAACAATATCCGCTGTGAAAGTGCATTCCAAAGAAACCGTGGTTAAATCTTTTAAATTTATAAAATTAATATCTTATAATGGAATATCATTCAAGATATTCCGGGACTTAATTTAAATTCAAGACATTAATATTTAAAATTTAAGACATTTTAATGTTAAATTTTTTCAGGCTATATAACTTCGCTCTAGCCGTTTATAAAACTCTTATTAGTTTGCATTTTATTTTTTGCTTAGTTTTGATTGCCGATTGCTGGTGAGGCAGGAGGCAGGAGGCAAGAGGCTTTTAGTGATGCTCCTTCCACAGTCGACCGCAATTTGCATATTCACGCTGGGATAAAAATCACAAACAGTGGGAGCTCAAAAATTGTACACAACTGCTTTCAGCTGCTGATGTTGCTGCTGTGCGACAGAGCAACCGGCAATAGGAACATAAAAAGAAAAATACCAAGAAACAGGCGAAGAATACGGCAACATAACAGCAACCAACGTCGTCAGCTACTTGCGGATACCAGCAACTACCAAAATATCAATTCAACAAAACCGAATTGCTACGTAGGATAACAAAACAACAACAACAAAAACAGCTAGCAACAGCAGCAACAGCAAAATGCCTGCAAGCAGAAGAATAAACAAATACACGAATAATTCCAAAAATGTTTGAAGAATTTCAATTGCTGACAAATTTGTAAATGCCGCCATTGTCGCCACCAACAATAAGAACAACAACAAAAACAACAACAAAAACAACAACAACAACAGCAGTAACTACCTTTGCATAGTCAACAATGGGCGCGTGGCTTACGGAGGCGTACGCGACCGCCCATCTGAGTTTGGCCATCGATGATGTTATTAGTTCGGGTGCATACCAAATTGTCCTTAAGGATATAAATGGAATTTTAAATTATTATCAACATTTTTGATTACTTTCCACCACGATTGGCCAAAATCACAAAATTTACTTACATATATCAGCCGCCTGCCGTACAGGAAATATTTTCTTCATTTTTCTGTTGTTGTTGTTGTTGTTTGTTTTATTTGCGGCCCAATGAATTGGCCCAAATTGTAAAATTTTGCGTACGAGATCGAAACAATACGCCGGTGAAGCCGCCGCCGCCGCAGCTATGCTAATTATTTATTGTCGGTATTGAGAATTATACTTGCGGGTAGGATTTGCATAAGCTGATAAGGAAATTGCCGAAAGTTTTTAATAAGAGATTTTTAATTTTGAGTGGAACTTTTACCCAAGGACCACAAAAGTCAATTTGCCATAAAGCAAATTGCGGTTAGCGTGTTTATTTTCATATTTGTTGAGAGTCTTTAATATGAAATCAATAAAATAAGTTGGCTTCTATTTGTAGAATATATTTTCTGAAGTTTTTTAAGACTTTTGCACAATAAAAAATTTAAATTAGAAGATCTAAATGCGATTTAAGTTTCGTTGAGGTTTAAATAATACCTCTGGACTTCAATAGTGGGACCAGTTTACTTTCTACTGTCCATTTATTTCAATCTAGAAATCCATTCAATCTGTCCGGATTATCTATTATATAACAACAATCTAGTACGTTTATTCCTTTAACTTGATCTAGTTTATCCAGTTCATCTAGTCTATTCAGTACTTACAATCCAAAAGCGTCTCTTCAGTCCGTCTAGTGCCGTCGCCCTCACTGAAGATATGGCAAAATCTTTCGGGGGTTTTTCATATAATGCCGTTCTTTGATTGTGGTGGATTACAATTCAACTGTTCCCTTTCTTCTTCGTGTCTGATGTGGTTGTTGGTCATTGAACAATTAGAGTCGAGCGAGAAGAAGAGATGGGGCTGAGTTGAAAGGCATTACACTTCTCTCAGCTTCTCCTCTCTAAATCGTCGCTTCACCAAATGATTTTGCCATGAGTCCCCCTTACTTTCCCCCACCCTTCTATCCACCACTTTCGGGAATCAGTTCAACGTTATATGTCTGTCTGTCTGTCCTTGTGTTATGTTGTATAGGTACTAGTCCCTGAACTGATTCTTTAAAAAAAAATCTGAATTATTCAGTCATAAATAAACGACATCCTTAAGCTATATCGCAACAGGAAAAGTCAGCAATAGGATGGCAAAATGTCAGCAATAATTTTAAGTGAGCAGCAATAGATTGGCATTCCTTATTATAAGTGCCATATATACTATGGAATGTAAGGGCTACTCGAACTTCTTCTTTCCTTTCCCTTTGTAAGTGAGCCTGGTAGCAATAATATGCTGACTAACATGCTTACGCCCGGCTCAAATTTTCAGCAAAAAGAATATTTCATTCTATTTCGCTTCTCTTGGGAAGTGTATGAAGTAGCAATAAAAAAAATGTATTGCTGAATATATGACATACAAAAGTATGCAATACTAATTTCTCTGTTGGAACAAAAACAATTATCATTGCAGTACAATAAGTTCTCAAGAAAAAGGTTATAAACGAATAAATCCGTGTCATTTATTCTGTTACGCCCACTTCTTGTAAGACTTTCTTAAGAAGACAACATTTATTTACATAAAAATATTCGCAAGTCATAATTTAAACTAGAAATAATTTTTTCTAATAGTTTTTAAAATTAATTTGGATCCTTCATGTATCCAAATACTTATAGGGATTCTCAATTTATCAATCCGATAGATTTTAAAATTTATTTGATTTAAACAGAAAAAACGGTTTAGAGAATTTTAAATATTTGTCTAAAGACTTGTATATTTCAAAAACGTAAATTAAAAACAGAATACTTTAGAATTATATTCTTTTGGATACCGGATCAAGTAAATCAAAACCTTCATTGTCCAGCTAAAAGCTATACAAACGATAACACTTCTTACTCCACAAATCCGCTCATGATTTTGCCCTTCTAAAACTAAACTAAACTTAAAAAAAAATCATTTGCATAACATTCTTCTGGTTGGCTTTCATGATGAAGTTGGCCTCCTCTGTTCGCAAATCGAATTCCAGTTTAATCTTTATTATTGCACAATGTGCAAAACCATGTAAGTTTCATGTTGTATATGTTACCTTCACACATAAAGTGAAACAATTATGGACAACTTATTGAACCGGATACGAAACACACATACTCACATACACGTTCATATATTTACACACTTCTACACAGATTCGAAACTTTACACTTAAAATATTTTTCATAACAAATAAGTTACCAGAGGGTAAATTACCTGGATTGGGTTATCCAATATTCAATACATTTCCGCATTCCAGCTACGATATATTTAAAGATGGGAGGAAGGATTAACTTCATCAAATTTTTTGGCTACTTAAAAAGTATTTGCAATAGCTTAGTTAATATTATTAGAATTTTTATAAACCAAAAAGTGTTTATATAATTTTTCTAAATATGAAAATGTCCAATCCATTGTTTCTCTACATACATCACAGACGTTCGTATACATTTTCGCAAGTGCATGGAAAAGCCCAGAATGAATTTTCCAGTTTTGTGCGGAGTAAGTTGCGGTACCCAAAAAACCCAATAAGGAAACATTCTGTAATTGCTTGGTTAATTCGGAAATTCACATTCTTATGTATGTGCATACATATATGTATATACATACATTTATCTGTGTCTTTGTATGGTGGTCTCACACACACAGTAAATTACTTTATATTTTCATCGACGCCACGACGCAATCATTTTGATATTAGAAATGTAGAAATTTTTGGCCATAGTGCCTCGATATTGTGTCATGCTACTAAATTTTGCACTACTCTGTCTGTGCGTTTTTGTACATGTGGTTGTGTGCGTGTGTGTGTGCGTGTGTGTGTGTGGGTATGATGATGTTGTTGTTATTCTGTTTATGTGATTAGGATGCGTTTTGTAGTGAAATGGCTTAAGGTATTTTTGGGGTTTTTGCATTGTCACCAAGGCATTTTATAGGTTCCGAATTTTGAAATTTTCTTAATTCTTGTGCTCAAGAGTGCATAAAGCAAAGGAGTGAAATATAGTATACAGACACACACACACACATGGATATCGAAACAAACCGCAACCAACACATTTACTGCCTGCAAATGTATGTGTAAAATGATGTTGCTTTAACACATACACATATACTTATATTGAATGCATTTTGGGTTGCGGACTTACAAATGACCAAAGACTTTGGAGATGAAAAGTTTATTGATATGTTGGTCCGTGTGGAATTTGAAAATGAAATTTCATTTACAGTCAAAAGGGAAACAATGCCAAGAAACAATGTAATTTAAATTACCATATATAAAATGAAAGTAAAGAAATAATGAGATGCTCATGGTTAATAAATCGAAATGTTGTGTGCATGTATGTAAATGTCAATGTTTTCTAATGTATTTGTGGTCAAATTTTAATACTACTTAATCCTTTGTTATATTCTGCGACAGGCACAAGCCCATACCGAAGGGTATATTCAGTTTGTACTTATATTTGTAACGCGCATTAGAAGGCGTTGTAGAAATGACAGTATATATATACATATACTTGTAAATCATATCAGCATCGAATTTTGATTCGATTACGCTATATCCGTTTGTCTGATTTCAACCGTAGTTTCAGAGATATCGACGTGAAATATGTTCTGTAAGATCCTATCTTTCATGCGTAAGTTATGTTACACGATGAGTAAGATCCATTCTACTTATACATTGGAAAAAATATAAATTATATATAGAAGATAATTCCCTTGATCATCTTATGTTAGAGAGAAATCTATTTTAACATATTAAATTATTTCTTTAATTTTAATTTTATTCTCTCAAGTGTTTAACCTAAAATTGCTAAATGGAAAAATATTTCCATTTTTTTGCATTTTGTCAAACTAGATTAGAATGCTCGAAATATGTATACTAGGGATGTCAAACTTTTAATTCTCTATTTAACACCGAAAAAAATTGAATACAAAAAATGTTCCATTAACTTATTAAATAAACATATTTAAAACTAACTTTTTGAAATAATATCAAAATAACAAATACAAAAATCCGTTTTAATTGTCCAACTTGTAACTAATTTGAAGTTAGAAATTATAGTCTACTAAGTATGCCTTAGGAACCAAAGGTTGAATTCTTACTCCGAGAAAAGTAAATTTAAAATTATGTTCGACAAGCTGTACCCGAATGCACCGAAACGAAATATATTGGTATGCATCTTGGTATCTTCTGACTCACTTGACAGAAACACATAGCATCTAAAATCACTCAGATGACACTCAAACTCAAAATCATTGAACTCAATTGGCTACTCTCAGGGGAGTCAAAGCTCAACCTCACCTATAGGGTCCAACTATACAAAATAATAATAAAACCCACATGGACATATGGGATTGAGCTCTGGGGTACAGCCTCTTCCTCAAATATAAGAAAACTTCAAAGATTTCAATCAAAAATATTGCGTTAGATTGCCAGAGCCCCTTGGTATATAAGAAATGCTCAAATCCACAGGGACCAAGAAATGCCAACAGTTATAGAGGAAATCGTGAAATTCACTCAAAAATATATGCAGAAACTAATATTTCACCCAAACATCACAGGTAGGAACTTGCTGAGACCTCTAAACCCCTCACGTCTTAAACGATTCTAATTTATTCTCCATATATTAGAAGTGATAAACTACACATTGCCTATTTCAATGGACATCGCCAATAAAACCTAAGAAAATTTAATGAATTTTAAATCAGAAACATTTGAACTAAATATTAATAGATCTAAGTTTATATTTTGGATTATTCAATTAAAAACAGATATTAATATGAAAAAAAAAATATTAACGACAAGTTTTTTCAACTTAGATGATTTCTGAAAGTACAAGATGCAAAAAATATTCTCAATCTGCTGTTTAGATTCGGTTTTAAGGTCTAGATTCCGCCATTCAAAATATAATAAGTACGATATGGTATCGAGAATGAAAATATACAAACAAAATGGTGCTATGAGATAATTGAGTAACTGAGACTGAGCCTTCGTCCGTAACTAACCTTCCACCATTTTTATTCTAAATTATTATTCTAAAATGATTTTTAGTTCAAATAGAGTTTTCCAAATCGAAATATCTTCAAAAGTAAAGTCTCAACAAATATTTTGTAAATGGGCAAATAAATGTGTTCTCTTATATTCTCTATTTTAAATTACAAACTATTTCTAAGACTCTTAACTTTATAATATATAGAAGAGAATCAGTATAACTCTTTAGCACTTGTCTAATATGAAAAAGCGTTTTTTTTTAAAGAAAATTCTATTGAAAAGTTAAATAAAAAATTTTTTATACTTAATAGTTATTTATTTAAGTTAATTTACATTAAAGATCTTTAAATTTTTAGAATTTATTGTGTCCAACACTTTCATCTCCAAACCTTTTAGGTTGTTAAAAAATGCTTAAATTAACTAGAATCATATATAAGGATCATATCACATCGGATCATATTATTCAATAACAATTATTATAATTTCTCTAATATTACATTTGTATAAGAGAAAACTTCAAAAAATTATCAAAAATTCTTTCTTAGTTGGCAACCCTGACGTTTGCACACCTCCACAGGTAGATATTGTGTAAGGAATGCGGCAGAGCGGAAGCTGACATTCAGCTTAATAAATCTCAATTGCAGCGGCAAGAAAGAAACTGCCCAACAAAAATCGCACTTCAACTGAACCAGCCGGGCGAGCAAGCGAGCGAGCGAGCGAGTAGACGATAATGCATCGGAAGTAATTAATCACTGGGAACACAACACTTAAACGTAAACGCTGAAACAATGAAATGGAAATGCAACGGAACACCAACTCCAACCGGAGTACGATAATATTGACCGGGCGAATTCAGTTTAACTTCAACTTATCTTGGTCGAGGTGGGTATTGCGAATCAATGAAGGTGCATGAAAGAATCTACCGACTGACTGACTGATGAGTGCAGTTTTATGAGCGTACTCGTGCACGGGGGTTTAACAGGCAAACTGGCAAACTGGCCAAATGAATGCCAGATCAATTAAGTTTTATGCATGGGTGTTAATTCCAACGTGTGCATCATCAAGTCAAAAGTTGGAGTTTCATTGTGAGTACTTAACTTGAAGTGGAGTATAAGGAGAAACCCGGGAAGAGAAATGAAAATAAAGTACAACGTAAAATAAAGTTAGAGCTCAATTGAATCGCAATTAACTGAGAAGATTTCCCGCTCAATCCAGTAAAGACCAGACCAAACTATTTTCTTAAGATGATTTCTCTCGGCATTCCGAAGTGGGCAACTAAATGTTTTGCAATATGTGGATTCCACAAATAATGGGCGTGTCATTTTGCCAGTTGCACTTATTTCGTGTATTTTATCCATAAGATTAATTATCGGATAATGATTTGAAATTTCCATCTTATGGATTTATTGTTAAATTTAATATTATGCCAAGAAACAAGTTGATATGGTTAGAAGTGGTAAAAGCAAACAAAACTATTTAAAACAAGCTAAAAGAACCCATTAAGCGGCATTAAGTGCTCCCAATGAAAATCTCCACAATTAAAATGAAACGGCAAACATATCATTAAAACGAAACGAAAACAAATAAAATTTAAATTAAGTATCAAAAATCAGGCTACAACATAATCTCGCAGCGAGAACATTTTGTAAGCACTTCCATGGAGCGAACCATCCAAGCGAACGATGGATAGATAGACAGATGGATTGACTGCTTGCTGGCTGCCCTCCTGCAGAAATTAATGCCCAAACAGTTGGTGTGTGTGTTCTCATACCAGCGCAGAGCATGTTCCAGTGTGAGTGTTTGTGGGCGAGAGTATGAGTGTATGAGTGTGTGTGTGTGTGCTTGCATACATATGTCAAAAGCTGCGCCAAGTAGTTTCGGATTAGTGTCAAAAAATTTAAATGGCTGCCATAAATTTTTAACAAACCGACAGACGGAGGCAAGCTGCCTGGCTGGCTGACAGACCGACAGACAGACAGACAGACAGACAGACAGACGGACAGACGAACAGATTGCAGATACTTATACATAGTATATGATGCGGCCTTGTGTTACATGCGTTCTACAAGTTAATCTCGGACTTACTCGCCTGCATCTGTTTTGGGTTATAAATGCGCCACTTGCAGCATTCGATACGTTCTGATACGACTTCAAATAGTGAAATATTAAGTTGGTGTGTCGGGGGAGGTTGGAGGGGGGCAGGTTTAAATGTCGATTAGTTCGCTTTTAATGGATCGCTTTTATGGTTTTTTATAAAGCAAAAATAAAACAACAACTAAAAAAAACATTTTGTAATTTTATTTACTTTTCTAATGGATACATCAAGCGAATAGTACATTTGGAAACTTCATTTAACCCGACATGACATGGTATAAAATAGTCGCTGCTATTCATATACTGGATATTTAACCTGTTATTTAACCAGTAACTTAAAACGATTTATTAACTTTATGTCATATTGGTATAAGATTTTAGCTTAAAAAAATTGGTTTGGTATACAATTTTCGCTATAACAAATATACTGGATATATTACCTTTAATTTAACCAGTATCGCTAACTATTATTTGAATTTACTATCAAATTCTTAAAAGCGTCGGAACGAAAAAAACGTTCTTTTTTAACTGTGTTATCTTACAAATTTCTTAACAGGTTTTACTGAACACATAGTTTACACAAATTTTACATACTAGTAATATTACCTGATATTTCACCGTAATTCAACCGGTAGGGTTTTTAATTTTTAAGTTGTTTGAAAGAGTTAGTCGTATATAAATGCAATATATTAGTATGTTGTAATTTAAACTATTCATTCGATTGCGATGAAATTTTGGGGAGTAGCTGTGCTCACGCCAAGGATGGTTTTGGGCCACGCCCACCTATTACGCCCACAATTTGTAAAACTTAGTAAAAATATACGATAATTTCGCTAATAATGCAACTAAAAAGAAATTTGGTATCTGAGTTTGCATTGGCACTGTCGACAACTTCCCAAAAAAATAGGCGTCGGTGGATCAATTTAACGCCCACTTTTAAAAAAAGAATTAGATGAATTTTACGCCTACCACCATTGCTCAGGAACTTGATGCGCTTTATAGAAAACATGTATAGGGATGCACCGGGAAGAATTAAAGGGTATACAAAATCTGACACGCCCACTTATTATGCAAATAATGTGTTTAAATACGTGAAAATAGACGCTGGCATTGCTAATATTGCTCCTAGATATTTTGTTTCTGAGTTTGTAAGGTTAGTGTCAATAATTTCACCAAAAGTGGGCGTAGTTGGAACCATTATCTCCCACAGCCGTAACTCAGAATCACTACAACGACGAGTACTTGGAAGTTTTGCTAACCAATTATCTTTTTTTAAGTGGCATTGCTATGCATGTAGGGTATTCGCTAGTTGTATATAAATTTCTCAACTACTTCAAAGTTTTTTTAAGTGTAGAAAAAATTCAAAAATTGTTTTGGAGGAAGTCCCCCATAGCGAAAATTTATTTCTTATCGAGTTTTATCTTTCCAAAAAAAAATTAATTATATAATTTCAATAAACAAAAATATAATGCTAATGAAATAATTTTTCATTTCAAAATATTAATGCTTTAATAAATTACTTTAACTTTTCAATTACACTAATTATCATTATCATTACTTTTTACTTTTTCAATTTCAATGAAATAATGTCCATAGGGACATTCCAAAAAACTGTAAAGCTGTTGAACTCGCTCAAGAGGGTCTCAAATTAGCACCATAGTAGACGTTCTAACAGGACATTGTATCATAGGTACTCATTCAAGTTAACTCATCAAATGATTTCTGTAGAAGTTGTAAAGATGAGCAGGAGGAAAAAACTATAACGCATCTTATATAGACATACATGCCCCGCTGGGGTTAATTAACGATATATACTCGTACATCTGGGGAGGCATTTCTTCGTATGTAGGTCTATTCATTTTATAAACAATACAGTGTGGTTCAGTTAGAGGTATAACTCATATACCGCATGGCATCACAAAGGGCTCCTAGCCTAAGTAGATCTCTCCTCAAGAGACTGCCACTACAATCTAACCTAACCTATGATAGGTCCATATCATTATCATGAAATTTTTTAATGCTAATGAAATGACTATCCGTTAGGAATTTCTTGGAGGTCTCTTGTTAGAGGGAAAATCTTGAATGATTATTTTAACGACAATTTATATTTTTAAGCATTACATTTAATTTTTAAAAAGCTTCTTTACGCTTTAAGTTACAAACAACTTTAAGTGTTTATAAATCTCTCAACTGTTTCGAAGCGTTGTGCATACCAACCGTCCAACCGCCCGTCCGCCCGCCCGCTTTTTTATTTATTTATTTTGTTATTTGCCAAAAATGCAATGAACAAGTTTTCCCAAGGATTCTTGTTGTTGTTGTTGTTTTTGTTCTCGTTGTTGTTGGTCGATTTTAGCATTTAGAATTTTCACCAAAATGTAAAACGGGGAAAACTACAAAATGCAAACAAACTGCTCAAGTGTATGTAAATACAACACTAAAACAAAAACAAAAACAACTACAACAATAATAACAATAACAATACGAACAACGTCGAAACACAACACAACATGCGAGCAATAAAACACGCAAAGGATCAAAAGCTTTGCCGGCGCGCTTAAAATTTAGGAAATAGTTTTACTTGCAATTTTTGTGTGTGTGTCGGTTTGTTGTTGTTTGTTGTTGTTTTTGTTGTTGTTGTTTTTTCAAATACTTTTTATTCTCGTGAATTTGTTTCAATTTTTTATGGGTTTGTTAGTTCGGTTTCTAGTTATGCAAATACGCTTAAAATTACAATTGCGCTTTGAAGTACGTCCGTCCGTCCGTTTGTCCGTTCGTCTGTCCGTCGGTTTGGTCCATCCATCCGTCTGCTGTGCTGAGTTCTAAGTTGGAAACCAAAAAAATGTCGACGATAACGAACAACAACAATTTTATCACTATTTAAAATGTTTTCAATTAGAATATTTTCCAAATACGCTCAGTGGCGTAGCAAATAAACGTGGTTAAGGTATGTTGTTCGGATAATGCAGAAGGTTTGGCAGTTATTAACATTACTTTTTTTTGGTATCCCAATCAAATGCTTTGAAACAGATTTTTAAATTAAGGTAATGAAAAGTCGATCTTATGTTGTCCGTCCATTACTTAGCTTCTGCTCGCCCCCCTCCTAACTAAAGTCCTTTCTGTGCTAATGGCTGGTCTTCTCCAAATCAGCATATCTGATCGGACGCCCTCCATCCTCCATGCTTTGGCATGTGACCAGGCAGGCGCGTATTACGCTTGTGCTGACCGTTAAAGCCAAATTCCTAAAACTGCTGTACAAAGCGCAAAACTCGGCCAAAGCAAGCAAATTGCTCGAAAGCAAAAAGCACAAACAACAAAAAAAAACGTTACCGATAAAAAATTTTAAAAGCAATAAAGCAACAATAACAACAACACCAGAAAAATGTTTGCCGAATTTGGCGCAGTGAAAAATTGCGCCAAATGCAAAAGCAACTTCAGGAAAGGGAGCAACTAAATTGGACAAAAGCGTTAAAAACGCTCCGACACTACTAACAACAACAACAACAACAACAAGAAAAACAGCAACACCAGAGCCCAATCGCAATTGTACAACTTTGCAACGCACATACCAACAACAACAAAAAATCGCCAAACTAAAAAAATTTATAACAAAAAGAGAGAAAAAAAAAACTGGCCCCACTCTCAGCCGCCCTTGTCCACTTGGTTACGCGCTTATACAAGGCAATTAAATGCGGCGGGCGCCCAAACTGCAATAAAAAACGAAACGAGCGCCCGGGATCGGATCGGATCGGATTGAAGCGAAGCGAAGTGCACCACCAAACCAAAATTTCGGACAGGACGAAACCATGTCGCGGCGCTTGGCGCTTTTGCAGCGCGCGCGCGCCTGGCAACAGTTTGAAGCGTTGCAATTTTGTCGACGCTTTTAGCAATGGATGGCATTTTCTATTCGTACATCCATCGGTATGGTACGGCACGGGGGCAGTGGCGGGCATTGTGGCGCTTCTTTTATTGTTTTATGGACGTATGAGGGCGTATTTGCATTTTTCGCTGTAATCCCAACAAAATAAAATCCAAACAAAACGAAACGAAATAAAGAAGAAATAAATAAAAAATGCGAAATTGCAATGTTGCAAAAGGGGAAAAACTATCAAATGCGTTCGCTTTGAATTATTGGTTAGTCTTAAAGTGTTCGCTGTAAACACCATCGCTTTATATTGTATATATTAATATATATATCTACTTTTTGTTTTTGCATAGATTGCCGAAATGTGGTCACAAAATGGATTTTTCGAAGAAGGAACTATATACATAAAATAATTAGTTAGCTAAGTTTCAAATAATAGATTTATTCAGTTTTCCTTAAATGAGCTCTCGGCAAGTTCTACCTTTACTCACTTGCGCAATTGACTATTTTAATCTTTTGTCGCGTCCAAAAATCAACGCCAGCTCCCTCTGCTTTGCACTCAACGACTACAGTTGGCTTGATCTAGTGTTACCAGGTTGTCCATAACTTGTTGCTTCCACCTGAGAAGTTGCCGTTTTCATTTGCGACCTCCACCAATTAGTCCTATATCTTCTATAGAAGATTTCTTTGCCGGAGCATCATCTTGCATTCTCTCGACATGGTCTAACCAGCGCAGACGTTGGATCTCAATGCGCCTAACTATGTCAATATCAGCGTACAACTCATTGTTAAATCTAATCTTGTATCCCTCTCGAACGCTTCTAAAATCTGCTCATCGCTGGTTATCATTACCCAGGTTTTAACGCCATAAAGTAGCCTGAGTAACTTTATATATTGTATAAAAAATTTTCTTAAAAGCTAGTACTTAATACATTTGTTTATCGGTTAAAACTTAATAAACCGAGAGTTAAAGCTGTTTGATAGAATTTTTTGAATTATATCTCCACAATTTATATGCTTTAATGTCGAAAATGATCAAAACTTTAATGAAAAGCGTTTTTTCCGGACTCCGGAAAAAAAATCCCGCTAAAAAATAGTTTAAAATATTAAATTTGTTTATAGAAATATTTTTACTGGTATTTAAATCTTAAGATTTTTATGATAATTTGTTGGGGCAGTATTTCCACAAAGATGCAGAAACCCAGCCCATCATATGAGTAAATAATGGAATAAAGTCCTGGCTAAAAATGTTTAACTTCTACAGATTTTTAATGTAATCAAGCCCGTCTAGGGGGGCCAAATGGGGCAATTACTCTGGGTGCACCTTGTAAGAGCGGCATGTAGAAGAAGCTATGGGGCGACACTTATAGAAAAGTGAGTACCTTTTTATTTGGTTTTTCATATATTTTGTAAGATTGTTTTGAAATTGTAGACCTTTTTTTTTTGTTTCATAAAAACAAATCTACTGTAGATTTTTTCAACAACTACTATTTCATAAAAAAAAACAGGTATGAAATATAAAAATATTTTGAAAGGGCAGCAATATACAATATCCACTCTCGCCCCGGGCGCCTTAATTCCTAGGTACGGGCCTGAATGTACTGGGAATTCATAATGACAAAAAATCCAGATACATCATTTGATAATCGTATAACATGTATAACAATCCTTTATCTGATTCCGCACTACTGCAGAAAATCTCTTAGGAAGCCTTTGCATTGCGAACGACTTCTCTTTCTGGTCACACATACCGACAACAGACTTTCCTCTAGTTAGTTCTACCACCAGAAGCATATATGCTAACTACTTCGTCGAGCACTGACATTTCAATTGAACACTTTTTTTTTACTGGAGCATTATTATCCATTCAAACGACACGGCCAGGCCAGCGCATCCGCTGAATGTTTACATCTCAAAACCAAATTAATTTTCTTTTCAATCTTTTCAGATGTGCTAAGGAAGACTGGATGGACAGTATAAATTGAACGTATCATATAATAACCTGAATAAACTGGAAGAACCAAATGAACGAATTGGTCTAAATTAACTGGATGAACGGATGAACTAAATGGACTGAATTTATTTATTAGGCTGGCTGAAATGGAAGGACTAAATGAACTCAAAAAACTAATTGAACTGAATTGACTAGAAAGACTTGATATGCTGAGGTAGGCTTTATGGACTTTTTAAATTATAATAAGCTAAATGTTAAATGAACGAATTGGTGTAAATTAACTGGATGAACGGATGAACTAAATGAATTGAATGAACTGAATGTATTGATTAAACTGGTTGAATTGAAATTACTAAATAAACGCAATAAACTAAATGAACTGAATTGACTAGAAAAACTTGATTTTAAAACTTTTCAGATATGCTGAGGTAGCTTTAATAGACTATTTGAATTGAATATGTTTATAATAAGCTGGATGAACTGGAAGGAATGAATGAATGAGCAAAACAGTCTTAATTAACTTGATGAAAGGATGAATTAAATGAATTGAACGGACTGAATATATTGATTATACTAGGTGAACTGAAAGGACTAAATGAACTCAATAAACGAAAAGGACTAGATTGATTAGAAAGCCTTGATGAACTCAACGGCATGGTTAGACTGTATAGGCTCGACTAGCTGACTAGAATAGATGCAGCAAGGACGGTAAGGTCTAGTTTGTTTAATATCAAAATATAAACTTAATCAAAATCAATATACAATTTTATTAATACGAATTATTTAGCCAACATAAATTTGGCTTAACTTTATGCCCGTATTGAGAAAATATAAAACAAACACTTTCGTGTATTTTTTAAAAATGTTTTTGTTTTCTCTTTGGTTACGAGTTGTTTGTGTTAAACACACCTGTTTAAATTCGAAACGCCAAACTTGCCAACGGGTATTTTTTTAAACAACAAAAACAACAACCAAAAAGAATGCTTTATGCCAACCAAACCAAACGAAACCAATCAAACAACCGAAACCGAGTAAATACACTTTCAGACTCTAACGTTAAGGTTGCTTTTAACTAAACGCGAGTAGCGCCGCTTTTGGGGAAATTGTAAAAACACGAACGACGCCGCCTCGAACGACTCCTCGAACGTGTGCCGAAAATAAACAATTTTCATTTAATTATGTCTAAATTTGGTTAAGGAACAAACACCGGCAACAGCGACAGCAACAGCAGCACCAAATGCCAAATACATCACTTTATTTTTTTTTTTTCGTTTGGCAGCGGCTTCGGCGGCGTCGTCTCGTCATTGAATGCTGACAAATTGGCAGCACGCGATGTCGATGGATTGTTGGTCCGGACGCACCAATGAATTCGAACGGCGCATGGTGCAAGGATAATAAGCGTAAGCGCATTGTATACATTCCTGAGGGTTGCGGGCGGGCGGATTTATGGCTGCTTCGCTGAATAACTTCATTTCATGTTTTGTGTGTGTCCGGGCGGGCATTTCTTTTAGTCGGCTCGAGCTGATTGCATGCATTCATTCATTCATGCGACTGTCAAAAAGTCTCAACTTTGGGCGGACTGAGGCGCAAGGACATTCACCCATCGCACTCAGCGAAGTGTCAGCAGTGATGACACTTGGTGTGTAAAATAAATAAATAAAAATTACTCATTTGTGGTGTATTCGAATTTGAAATACCAGCCTTTAAAGAGTGCTCCAATTTATTTAAATATATATGTAGGTATAGATATGTTTATTATATGATTTTACTTCGAGATATCGAAGTGCTTGTCGGAATACTACGGAGTATTCTGGAGCGCACCATTGACTACGAAAATTTACTTAATTATGAAACACCACAACAAAATAATATGTTTTATGATTTTTATAAATGTATGGAACAACTTTATTTATAACCTCAAAAAAGTGTGCATACTCCGGAGCAAATACTCCTTCAGAGCACTCCGGAGTAAATTTTTTAAAAGCGCTGATATTTCAGAGACATTGCAATTGAAATGCTTTTCCTTTCAAATAAAAGAACTTCGAGTTCAAGACCCCATCTGAAGGCACTCGGTGATTGCTTTAGACCACACCGAAATCCATAGAAACTTTTGTCTACCCCAAAAATAAATCTTCTAAAACGCTTAATAAATGAAAACCATTTTTACATTGTGTGTAAAATTTGACATAACAACTTTACCATCAGCGGAGCGCTTGTAGTAGTAAAGTGAATAAGAGTGCCAAGTTTTGGGGTTGGGGTAATGCACCACCGTCACCCTTAAATCGATCGTAATGGCGGTTTGGGAATTCTTGGGGTCCGGACCGACCGACGGACGGACTTCAAATGCGAATTCGCAAAACTTAATGGAAACGCTGAACCGAATCGTGCCAAGTCTCAGCTGAACCAAAGCACAAAATAATTGCCCATATGTGCACTGGCTGGCTGACTGGCTGGCTGACAGTAGCAAGCGCACTACTGTGCCACACTGGGTCTGGAGGAGGGTTCATCTCACCCTTTGTGCGCACACACGAACAATAACGAAACAGAAAATATTGGTAGTCTCATGGGGTTGGTTTTCAATTTATGCTCATTTATTCTATCAATTTAACGATGTTGTTCTTATACTTTATGCTATACCAAAAAAATATGTTGGTCTGTCTGTCTGTCTGTCAAATAAAAAGAAAATGTCAAAATAAAAAGGAAATGAGTTGTGATGTGAGTCGTGCGTAAAGCTTGCTACCGAGAAAGACATTCATACATGCATACATACATTCATACATTCAGAAATTTGAAGCAAATATTTTTTGACAAGTGGAAGTCAGACGTCATACGTCATATCAATATTAACAACAACAGCAATGCAAGTCGTCGGAGGATTGCCGCTTGACATGCACAGCGCGGCGAGTTGTCGAAAATTGACAATTATTGGTTGACAGACGTTTCATTAGTTGCATTTGAATGTTGTTATTGTTGTTTTTTTTATAAATGCGGGTGACTACTTAATAAAACTACTTAATTCACAATCAAGAATTTAGTTAGCGTTGTTCAAACTGCAGAATGGACTAAATAAGTTTTTTCGAAACGGACTAATTGCCAGTATTGTGTGCAGAAGCATTATTACTTCTTCATTATTATTGAAAAAAGTAATGATAATTAAATAGACCTTTCATTATAATTGAAAAAGTAATTATACTGAAAGTCACATTTCACTATACTGAATTGAGAAAATGAATGAAAAATATATACTTTTAATTATAATTGAAAAATTTAAAGTAATGAATATTTTGATAATTTCATTAGCATTACAATGTTTTTTTTTTCTCTTTGTAAAGTGTGTAAAATTTGTTTAGTTGGAATTCATAGAATTCGATATATATGAATTTATTACTACAGAACTTCCTAAAGGACTAACAAGGGGGGGGGGGGTTTGGTTAAAATTTGTTTACTGAAATCGATAGAACTCTATAGGAAATACATTTCTATTGTGGGGACACTCACCATGGGCTTAATGGAGGTACAATTGGGACCTATAATAAAAATATTATTGAAACCACGAAACACCCTAATTCGATATATTATGAACTACCCTAAATAGATTACTATACTTATATTAGATCCTTTATGTATCAATTAAATTTGTAATAACCAATTATAGTTTTAAGAACTTTATTTTAGTATATAATAAAAAAAATTACATATGTGAATCAGAATAATCGTTTCCAAAAATTAAACAGAAATTTGTATACGTAGTATCAACCTAATATCTCCAATGACTTTAAAGATATCGGTTAGAAAGAGATTAATTTAATAGTAGGCGGGGTCATGGATCAGTTTATCTAGGGCACAAGAGCAACCAGCGTACACAATTTTAGCTCAATATCTTTAACGGTTCTCTCGCTATCGTGTCAATAAGAATTTATGTCAGACGGATAGACAGAAGAAGATGAAGAATATATATAAATGTCTATATCTATCTATCTATCTATCTATCTATCTATCTATCTATCTATCTATCTATCTATCTATCTATCTATCTATCTATCTATCTATCTATCTATCTATCTATATATCTATCTATCTATCTATCTATCTATCTATCTATCTATCTATCTATCTATCTATCTATCCATCTATCTATCTATCTATCTATCTATCTATCTATCTATCTATCTATCTATCTATTTATCTATCTATTTAGAGTATTTCTCTACTTTACAAACGTTTGACCAAGTCCAATATTCACCACTGAGTGGTGCATAAAACCGTGACGTTTTTAGTAAAAAATAAAATTCTAAAAGTTTGATATCATTGGACGTGGAACTTAATTTACTTCAATTCAAAAGTGCATGACACTTTCATTAATTTTCAGTTAACTTCCAAACAAATAAATTTATGCAAAATTTATATTCAACAAATTTTATATCGCTTCACTCATGGTGTAATAATTATGAGGTAAAGAGAGTAGAAAAATGTCCTCTCCACCTCGATATGGTTCTCCTTAAAAATTAAGTTTTTGTATAGTTGCCATTTGTGTTACAAAATTTCTATATTAAGTAAATAAAAACAACAACGTATTTTGGTGTCAAAAACTAAAATAAAAACTTCAAAATAAGGTAGAAAACGAGGTGAGTTCGCTCAATTTCTACTTTCTTAACCTTATTATTCAAACATGATTTCACTTAAACTTTTCTTCCACTTTAAATAATACTTTGTAAGGTACTCCTGTATATTTTTTTTTGAAGTCATTCCTAGAAATATATCTGCTAAATTTCATTTGAAAAAATTGTATTAAAACCTTCTTTTTTTCAAATATATTTTCTTAGTAGAATATATCAACCACTTATGCAAGTCGCAAAAATTTTTATACAATATACTTTTCTTTCCTTCTAAAAGTTTTATTTTTTGTAGATAGTCCGTTTAAAAACAATACGATACTTCAGTCTACATTTTAAACGACGACATAAAACTTGAAATGATTAACAAAAAAATGATTATTACAATTTTAGCATATTTATAAGAGAATGTCACATCAACATCATCAACTTTTAGTTATGATAGACAAATGTTGATAATTGTATTTGCTAAAATAATTTGTATATAATCTCCAATCGCTTTTTCTGCAAAAGCTCTAAGTTCCAAAACAATAAATTGTTTTTGATAACTTAAACTAAGAGCCCAAAATAGTGCAATAGTAAAAACTAAAACCATTACAGTTAAATGTAAAAACTTTTCAACTTTGGCGCATTATACTGCAGTATAATTAAAAATGACATTCCGACAAAATCATTAGCATTACTAATCTGCCCACAAAATTTCGCACATTGCTCGCTCTCACAGAGAGGGCGATGCGACGATTATTCGAAACTTATTCATAAGCCTTTAGACCAATATAATTGCTGTATGACTTTTCTTAAGGGTTGTGCCATATTTTTCTTTTTCTTTAATAAGTCCGAAGTGACAAGGGGAATCTCGCTTACAAAAACAAAAAAAAACGTTCGCACACTAATTACGATTAGTAAGTCCTGCCAAAAAGAACTTCTGACGTTTACGTCCGCAGCACACGTGATTCTTTTCCTCGCTGTACGTGTGTGTGTATGTGTGTGCATAATCGTTAATGAATTATTGTTACACAATATGCGTGTACCACATGTACGTATGTTTATACTATATGTATGTATGTATATGGCTAAATGTGCGTTATAGGCTTGGCTACGATTTTTTCGTTCTATTGCATTTGGATTTAATAAAATTTCATATATAGTAAAAATGGTTTTTGTTTTAATGTTTTGCCGCTTTGGATCATTTGGGCATATTAAGCGACAACCCTGCTAATATATTCGGCCATGTTGAAAATACATAAGCGCGTCCGCCATATGCCATTAGTCACGCGCATATCAAGGTGTTCCATCTGTGGACGCGATTTGTCGTTATGGTTTTTCACCAAATTACGAAATATGTTGTTGTTTTACTGTTGTTGTTGTTGTTGTTGTTGTTGTTGTTGTTGTTGTTGTTATTGTTGCCTTTTATTAATTGCCTTTGTTAATATGATAAATGCGTTAATGACATGTAATTCGATTTGAGTTCTTGTTGCGATTTGAGAAAGTATTTTTCTGTTATTGTGGCAAATTGCATTTGCATTTTTGCGTCAGGTTGTGATAACGCTCTAGAAATTATCTTTGTTATATAATAAAATATGTGATATTTTTGCTTTGGAACTTAAGATTGTGAGAGACACTTTTTAGACAAATTCTTAATTTATATTTCATATTAAAACTGCAAATAAAAGTTATTTGAGAGCATTTTAAAATTTAACAATATATAATGGAAATCTTTTCTTAATACAATTTTTAATTGTCTTTAGAAAATTTTGTCTAACCAATGAAACTAGTCCAATAGCTGGTATGGAAGCATATTTGCGAATTGATAAGCGAGTCTGTATATACCTTTTGATTTAAGACAACCTTTCGCATTTTTTTTTTATTAATTGTGCACCTCATGTAAAAAAATGGTGTATTGTTTGACCTTTCAAAAATATCACCAACATTCTGTCAATAACTTATCGGGTATTGATCATTTGTGCTTCAAGATTTTTCTCCCTCTACTCGAGATGCTCATATGAGTTTTTTTCTGGAAAACGTTGAAAAATATCCACATCTACAATATTAGAATATTAGAATGTTAGAATAAGTATATATATAAACGACACACAATATAAATTATTATTATCCTAATTTAATTAAATATTTATAAATTTTATTGAAATGTAATTTTAATGAATAAAAATCGAATCTAATCATTTGAAAAACCCGCTTAAAGGGATTGTCAAAATTATTTTTGTCGTTAACTTGGCACAACTGTCTTCTAAACTGACGCTGAGTTTGAGCGCGATCTGTCGTGATGTTTGTTTACAGTGTTCAATATTGTCAGTTAATCTCAAGGATTTTGACAATTCCTTTATACGGGCTTTTTAACTGATCAATTTCCGGAAATTTGTGGATAGAATGTTGGTGATCTATTTTACTAAAATTTAAACCTCTTTATACATTTCTAATTTTTCTAATAACAGCTTTTGTCCTGGCACAAAGTTTTCGATTCCTTACTTACCCGACTTATTTTAGGACCATCCATCAAGTTCACTTCATAAACACTTTAGAAGTATAAAAAAATTATCACATCCACACCAGGACTCTAAAATTAGTTTAATAAGATTCCCAAAAAAAACTTTTGACTTAGCACTTAGTTTCGGATCCCTGACTTACCTTACAATGTTTTTACACCATCCATCAAGTCCATTTGACGATAGTTTCAACTGCTTCAAAACTATGGAATTTTCTCCTTCACTCAAGGTCGCTGAAATTCGATTTTTAATATTTTCAAAACAACTTTTGATCTTGCACCAAGTTTTCGATGCTCTGTTTACCTGACTAAATTTTAGAACCATCCATCAAGTTTACTTCCCAGTAATTTCAACCACTTTAGAAATATGAAATTTTTTTTCCTCAAATCGAGGACAAAAATCTTTTAACCCAGCACCAAGTTCAGTTCCCTGTCTTACCTTACAATATTTTTATACCATCCATCAAGTCCATTTCACAATAATTTTAAACGCTCTAGAAATATTCAGTTTGTTTCCTCATCCCCTCCAGATCGCTAACATTCGATTTTTAATATTTTCAAAACAAGTTTTGACCTAGCACCAAGTTTCGCATTCCTAACTAACCCGACTAACTAATCTAAGCAGCCAATTGGCAATTGAACACATACCGACGTTGGTTTAACAAGGACACATATTTAACTACAATATCCCCCATCCACCCCCTAGCAAAAATCCACTCGCATTTGATAATGTAACGCAGAAAGCAATCAGAGTTGCGCGGCAATTTATTAAAACTTTAATATCCGCTTTGGCAATAAGTGAACTGCAGAAACGTTAAGCATGTGGCATTGCATTGTACGGCTACATAAATTCACTCGCTCGCAACTAATGTCAAATGTTGCACCCACACTGTGTGTGTGCGAGTGTGTGTGTGCGTGTGGGTGTATGTCCACTTTGTAAGGGGGCCCACAAATGCACAGTACATAAACGCTTTGTTTGTTGAAGTGAGCACATTAGCAACGCAGTAAACAGCGGCAACCCTGAGTGTTTCGAATAAAAAACAACAACAACAACAACAACAAACACAATAACAAAAACAACATTAAGAATTAGAACAACAAACCCCCAACTTGTTTGTTAACAACATTCATAGTGTTGTTGTTAGTGTTATTTTGTTGTTTATAGTTGGTGTTAATGCAATGTTCGATATTTTTGTGCAATTACTGCAAAACAGTGTTGGCACTTTTCATTATTTTTTCGAAATATGAAAAGGTATTTTACACGTATATAGAAATTTTGGCTAAATTATTTTTTACTTCTTCAGAAGTTTGTAAAATTTAAAATTTTTTAAGCAGAACTTTTTAAGCAAAAAGTCGGAAAACAAATTTTTAATATATTTCTCAAATACAAACGCTGCCATCACTGATACAACAATAACAACAACAACAAACAAACAACACGCATTGAACAAACAAAGTCGCACCGCTTCGAACGTAATAACCAACCCCCCTCCCCCCCCCCTTCTAACGTCCATACCCAGCCCAAGCACGCAATAATTTCCGCCGTCGCCTCAGCACCGATTCCTTCAGAATGAACCGCGCCGCCGCCATGTCCAATGAGGAATCACGCGATTTGTTACTTCCCGCGCTGTCGCCTTTTGCTATGGTCTGCATGAGTTGCGCTTTCGAAACGTATCCAATTCGATTCGCTCGGGATATGAGCCTCAGCATTTTACCTCGAACGCAAAGATGCGATCTGAAATGCGTTTGAGACACGTGCGCACATGCCTCATGCAGCAGTTGTGCTTTCTACTATGTATGTGTATCGGTGCAACTGATACATGACGTTGGCAAATGCCACTTGCTCAGCGTTGATATCGCCGTAATTTCCCATAATGGCGCAAATTAATATCTGCAAATGCATTAAGAAAATAGCGCAGCACATCTCGGTTGTAATTAATTTCACACGAAATGCGAGCGAGAGGGTGGATCGCAGCCGCTGCTGTCAACTTTTCAATTTGACTGGGTCAGATGACGTTACTGCACTCAATTTTTTTCTTTTGTTAGTACAATAATTTTAAAATTGGTTTATTTCAAAGAAAATGGAAACTGTTAAGATCTGACTTGGTCCATAGGCAGGGCCGTACGTAGGAATTTAGGCGCCCGGGGCAAGACTGGATCTTGTTGCCCTATATTAATAGATATGTATGCAAATATATTTGTAATTTAAATTACAAAAATTTCCGTTTGTCATATTGCATCAGCATATCGTATGTGAAATCACAGATTTAATTTTCTCTTTATTTCTTTAATCATAAAAGCTGACGAAGAAGCAACAAAAAAAAGGTTCTCTCTTGTAAAGAAAATTATTTTATTGCCGCCCCTAGCAAGTTGCATTTGCCGCCCCTGTCAAGTGAGTCAAATCTCTTATTAGTTAATTGCCGAATATTATTGACCATATATCGTGATTTTGAAATATCACTCTAGATAAATCAATGAAAGATCTAAAAGATGCCTATACAAAACTTTATATTCTGCATTTGATTAGCGCTTAGGCATTGGCTTTAGTTTCTCCCCCATTCGGTTCATTGCAGTTTTGACCATGTAGTTAAATAGTCCAATTCCGAAAGCATCTCTCGGAATATTCAAAGAGTATAAGTATAATGCTCAGATAAGATTGGCTCTTAAAATATTTAGACTAAGTTTAGAATTGTCTGAGTTATCAAAGATTTCATATTTTGGAAGCAACTGAGTAATATTTAGCTTACTTATAATCGCTTTAAGAAACCAAATTACGAAACTCAAAACCAAAACTTAAAGATCTCATTACCAATTAAGCTTAGTGAGAAGAAGATAAAGTAGACAGTATGGGTACTCGTATATTGGAAATATAAGCCAGCTTAATAAAAAATAAACTTAATAGAGATAACTTTGGACTAACATTCACTCAAGGCATTTACTCTATAGATGTATACACTATATAGTGTAAAAGAATAAAGTTAATTAACGAAGTTTAATTTATTGCTAATTTTTAAATTTCCCGAAATGAAATTTCGACATGAAAACCACTAAAAAGTGAATTAACTCGCGTTAAATTTCTTTCGTTAATTCAAGTTAGTTAAATATGAAATAAAATATTCAAAAGTAAAATCGATAATCGATATATAAGGAAAAATTAAGAATTAAGAATTATTTGCTAAAAAAATTTTAACATGTAACATGGTCATAAGAAAAGGAAATCTTGGTCGGTCTAAATTCTCTGTGAACTTCACACTGTGCACTTAACAGGAGAATATTCCTTCAGTTTGTAGCTGATATCATAGCAAGAAAATAAGTCTGATATCTTTAAAGTCATGTAGTGCTCCAATTTAAATTTGTAAACATTTTCGGTTTAGTATAGACTTCATACAAAACATTGTATTAAATTGGTCTTAGTTTACTATGGCCCATTAATTACCAATTGCCAAACATAAACAAATTTTATGAAATTTAAAATCCGTCAACATAATTTCCTTTAGTAAAAAAGAACAACAATTAAAACTTCTTATCACAATTGTACAAAAATCACACAACAATTAATAAAACTCATTACTGAAATATTCTTGTGTTGTTTTTGTTGTTAATTTTCAAAGCGTTCACTTTTGACTGTAATATGAAAATGCTGCCAGACAATTTTCCACAGTCTTTTGCTGACTATGCGAGATAAAAGA
This sequence comes from Suillia variegata, assembly GCA_949127995.1. Lineage (NCBI taxonomy): Eukaryota > Metazoa > Arthropoda > Insecta > Diptera > Heleomyzidae > Suillia > Suillia variegata. The sequence goes on along the minus strand of OX421845.1, from coordinate 13,103,797 downwards.
TTCGCTACGTTGCGTCGCATGGCATCGCATCCGCGTCGTGTACACTTTCACCATTAAAATGAATGAAATGAAATGAAATGGTGCTTGTGCAAATATTAAACCATCATTCATCAAGGATTTAGCTAAGCGACCGAGCGAGCGAGTGCGCGCTCGTCGCAACATCACTGCTCGTCCGCTCGCCGCCACTCAGTGCAACGCTTCGGCTAAGGCCATTCATCATCATTCGCCCTGGATTATGCTTATAAACATGCGATTGTTGTCAACGATGTCAGTCGCGCTTGTCTGTCCTGTTGTCTGCCCGTCTGTCTGTCCCTCTGTCTGCGTCTGACAGACACGCTGTTTGTCCGCACCGGCACACAGTTGCTTCCGATATCAGTTCCAACGCTACTCCCCCTTAAACGTTCTTCCTCCTCGCTCCACGCTCTTCGGCGTAGCGTTGTTAGTAGTTATTGTTGGAGTTATTTTGAACATGCATGTCCTGTTCCGCTATTTGCAGTATTCGGTGCGGTGCGGTTCGATGTCGATGTCGACTGCTCAAGTCTACCATGCATTATAAATAAATCAATCATATTCAGTCCGTTTGCTAAGCACAACAGCGCGCGAGACTGTCAACATATTTCGAATGTCCACTTTTTGTAGTTTGCCTTCCCTTCCTCCCTCCTGCCGCCGCACATTCACTTAGTTATTCCCATATACATACATACATATTATCATCACCACTCGCGCGCGCACTTGGACTCGCCAATGACACTCAACTGGCTGATGGTTCGCTGATGTTGTTGTTGTGCGGGGCTGCCAACCAAATATGAACCATTTCACAATCGGCTTCCGTAATGGATGGACGCGCGCGCTTTGATGTTAATGCATAAAGCCGTAAATTTAGTGCTTTGCATTAAGCAGTGTTGCATGTGGAAAATGTGCATCCATGTACTCCGTATATGTATGTATGCATGTATGTATGTATGTATGTATGTATGTATGTATGTATGTATGTATGTATGTATGTATGTATGTATGTATGTATGTATGTATGTATGTATATAAAGTGTCAGTTATACTTTACAATATGATTTAAAATTTTCAACAAGTTGACAAAAATGACTGGCATGTGATTTGCATTCGGTTAGTCAACTTTGAGCGTTCTTGGAAATGTCAGCTGGATTTGTTTGTAGATATTAAATAGTAATTCAAATATTGTTCTAACTCTGGGAATCACCTCAAAAAGTTGATTTTCGTAAGGGATACTTTCATGTATTAAAAGAAGAGTTTCTTTACAATGGAGTTCTCCGTAACGCTCCTCAAACCAAGAGCCGTTTGTCATATCTGCATGCATTACTAGAAAATAAATACTCTGGAGATCTGAAAGAGTTTCGAAGTATACCTAGAATTTTACATAGGCATCGCCTTTTAATGGAGTACTCCAAGACATTTACTAAGGATTGCAACAGAGAGTTCTTTTGTATATAATATATGAAATTCTTGCTATCAGACTACCAACATGAGATCCATGAATATGAACCAAAAATTTATGAATGTACCAACATTTGATGAATGTACCAACAATTGATAATTGTACCAACATTTGATGAATGTACCGAAAATTGCTGAATGTACCAACAATTGATGAATGTACCAACAATTGTTGAATGTACCAAAATTGATGAATGTATTAACAATTGATGAATGTACCAACAATTGATGAATGTACCAACAATTGATGAATGTACCAAATATTGATGAATGTACCAACAATTGATGAATGTACCAACAATTGATGAATGTACTAACAATTGAGGGGGCTGATAAATCGTTTACATAAAGTTTCAAATATAAAACCTTTCGAAAGCCGAAACAAAGTATACATGTTCTTAAGCCCCCCTGGGCAAATAATTCATGTAAAGTCGAATTGCTTGTTTGGCTAATGGTCACATGTCGCGCTACAATGTTGCCGGATTAGAACGAAACAAGCGACACGGGTAAACAATTGATTTTTGCACTTCGAATGAGTGGCGAGCCGACTCGTAAGTCTCGCACCATCAAACCAGCCCCCGACCCAATCCCACTCAAAATATGGCACTGCCAGACAACACCGAATCGAATCGAGTTGCGATGCGATGCGTAAATTCCTAAAATGACAAACAGAATTTGACATCATGTTAAACACGAACAAACATGCACCGTAACAGAGTTTGGGTATTTGCGCCAGTAGCGCCACCATTTATATGCATATATTTGGACAGTGTAAATCTGTATTGATAAATTATAGTAAAGTAATGCTTCTAATCCTAAAAAATATATTGAGCACACTGTCAAAGTCTAAAATATTGTCACAATTTAAACTTGAGTTGGTAAAGTCGGAATGGATTTTTGTTGTTGACATGGGAAAAAAAAACAGTTCATATGGTAAACGATTGTATCTGGATACACCCTTAGATAACAATAACTATTATATATAATTTTTAAAGTGAAGATATTTCTCTCTTATTTCTTTTGTCAATCTCTTTGCTTACTTTTTGACTTCTAAATACCTGAAGAAGTTTATCAAACTCAGAACATTTCGCATACCCACTTCAAGAGTGACACAAATCAAAACTTGTCAGTTCAAAGTTGACATATTAAAACTTTTGCAATTATCAATCCTGTTGCATCTTAACCAACTAACATAAAATTGATATATTTGTGGTACATTGCTATTGAAAATCTGTTCCATATTTTTTCACATAACCATTGACACAAGACTACATTAGTAGTATAGCAGAGCAAAAAAGCAGAGGCATGTCAGCGAGTTCTTCTAAAGAAACTGTGAAAGCAGAATGGAGAGTGCAAAGTCTGACTCTTGCTAAAGCCACCAATTCACAGATGAAGTGAAATGGGGTTTTTACATTTCCCACCTACAAGAATGTTCACCTAGAGTCCAGTGTTCAGTGCAGATATACAAGGTGGCGCAAAATAAGTCATCCGGCCTTCAGAATGTCGGTTGTGGCTCGTGCAGTGTGTGCTGTTGCTCCGTCCTGTTGGAACCACATGTCCACCAGTCCTAATTCGTCCAGTTCGGGCAGAAAAAACTCGGTCAACATTGCCCTATAGCGCGCACCGTCCACTGTTGTCGTTTGACCCGCGGCGTTCGGCCCGATGACTCCTCCAGCGTGAACAGCGCACCACGCAGTCACTTTGAGCGGGTGTAATGGTTTCTCGTGCATCACTCGCGGATTTTCGGTTCCCCAGAAGCGATAATTTTGCTTGTTCACGTACCCGCTGAGGTGAAAATGAGCCTCATCGCTCATTATGATTTTTGCCAACATGACAGACGAATTGTTACGCAAAAAAATAGACACAATTATTCCGCGTTCTTGGGGAGTGTATCGCTCCATGGCTTGTAATTTCAAATTTTTGCTCAAAAACTCGTTTTACTTATTTATAATAAATTAGAAGGAAAACAGAAATGTATGCTTAGTAAAAAAATTTGGCGAATTTTACCTTTGAAAATTTCCTTCTGCTTCCTTAATACTTGCGTGCAACTTTTTTTTATTCCCGGAATTGTTGATGTAGCCACTCCATATATTTGTTTGCCAAAGATGAAATCCTAACTCTTTTTCCAATTTTTTCCACAATTTCCAACTTTTACTGATTTTGTAACAACCAAAAGCAAAAATTCAATTGGGGGAATAACCTCCTTCTTTTTTGATTGCTTCTTGTGTTTTTTGTTGCTTTTAGCTTGAAATTGGTTTAAAATTTTTTTTCACTATTTACAGGATTTCGATTGATCACTATTTAGAGCACTCCATGTAAAAATTTGGGTGTTCACTATATAGAATGTACACTATACCCAGACACGACTGTATATATAATCTGTTTGAGATCTATCGCGCCTACATTTGCACCAGCAATTAAGGAAAATTTAGATAAAGTTTTAATTTTTTGTAAAGGTACCCAAAGATCAAATGGTGTCATCCATTAAAGAGTGGACGGAATTTTCCAAAAAGCAATTTTTATTATACAATATTACTAGCGAATGCCCGGCATGCGTTACATTGCCACATAAAAAAAGAAAATGTTTGTTTTTGAAATCTTTTTATTCAAGTGCATTCTTTTTTATATATAAATAGATAATTAGTTAGTAGAACTTCCTGGTATTCCTCGTTTTAACGCTTTCGAGTTACGGCTGTGGGCGTTAAATTTGTCCAACTATTCTCCATTTTTGGTGAAATAATTGACAGTAACCATGCAAACTTAGAAACAAAATTTCAAATTGTTAGGAACATTATAAGCAATGTAGTCGTATATTTTCACTTAATTAAACAAATTGTGGGCGTGGCAGATTTTGAATACCCTGTTATTCTTCCCGATACACCAGTTAGAAGTTTTCTATATAGTGCATCAAGTTCCTGAGTAACATTGATCCAATCTTTTTTTAAAAGTGAGTGATTGATTCAACCACGCCCTTTTTGGTTAAGTTATCGACTGTGCCTATACAAATTCAGATATCGAATTTTCGATTTTTAGTAGCAAAATTAGCGAAATAATCGAATATTTTTACTCAGTTTTACAAATTGTAGGCGTAATAGATGGACATATGATACAAAGAAAGATAGATTTATATATATATATATATATATATATATATATATATATATATATATATATATATATATATATATATATATATATATATATATATATATATATATATATATATATATATATATATATATAGCTTACTAGAATTTCTTTTCGGAACTATAGAATAAAAGAAAACATATCGGTTATTCTCGAAAAATAACAAATTTGTATACTCTGTCCAATATTTCGCATTCGTCAGACTTATTGAAATGTCCGTTCAATTTTATAAAAAAATCAGTAAACAAAACATTTGCAAAATCTCGCAAGCGTGAATATTAAATTATCGCCTCGCTTGTGGTTCCACTTGCCATAACAATAACAATAATAACAATAACTTAAACTTAAAACGCAAATTACGATATTGTTTCCACTCCACTCTACGCCACGCCACGGCACAGCGATGCGATTTCAATAGAAACAATAACATCATTTCGAATTTGCTTCATAAACTTGGACGCGATAATTGTTTAACCAAACAACAAAAAAGTGGCGCGCATGCGTGAAATGCCGATGTGAGTCCGCTGTGTGATCTTACGAACCGGTCGACCCTTAAGTGCTCTTAAGCGATTCCGGGAATTCGCATGTTCGCGGCTGATGCTGATGCGACCATATCAAGTCCCAATGACTTGATATGGTAACGTTCCATTCCGTTCGTAAAATCAAAAGAGGTGACAACTGACAAACCAACCGGTACAATGCGTCGAAATTAAGTTTATGATAATGTATTTACACGCTGCCAATCCAACAACACCAACACCAGACAACAACAACCGCCTGGATAGGAGTCTGCTCACATTGTGACGCGAACTGAGTCATCAAGGTTTGCTTAACGGTTTCAGTCGGTCGGTTGAGTAGTTTGTGCGCCCTCCGCTAATTGCTTCGTAATTTGTAGAAATGAAGTCATAAGTTAAGCGTTGAATGTGTTTATTCTGTGCATGCCGGAGCGCTTGAGCGATTTGAATAAATAGTACAAGGCAGTGTAAAAGCCTTTATTCATTCGAATTTAAAATTTTAAAAAAGTTTATAAGTATTTGTTTTATATATATGTAAATTTTTTGAAAACATTTTGTATATAAATAAAGTATATAATAAATACTATATAAGTATATAAGCTATTTGGCATTTGGAATATATGTATATGTATTCTCGAGCTCAAGAGGCTCAGATTGGGTTGACAAGGTTTAAGTGATCGGGTGTATAGCCAGGGCCGTATCTAGGGGGGAGAAGAGTGAAGGGGGCAATTGACCCGGGCGGCACGTCAAAAAAAATCTGCGAAGTAGTACAACGAAAAGCGGAAATTAAAAAAAAATTGAAACATCTGTTTAAACGTATAATGATATTAAGATATTAACAATTTCGTTTCAAATTTTACATAAAAAACATTATTTATAAAGTTTGAAAAACTATTATTAAGGGGCGTCAATATCTCCAGTCTTGCCCCGGGCGCCTTTACTCCTACATACGGGCCTGTATAGAGCGGGCGTACTTGACGGCCTATGTTATGTTAAATGTAAATTGATGAGATTAGAAGAAGATCACCATAATCTAACGAAACCGAGAATTTAAATGATGGACAACAAATTCCAAATTCTTGCGTCTGTTTTTTGTACCTTTTCAAAAACCGAAAAACTTTTAAAATATTTATTGCAATTAAAAAAATGTTTACCATTTTTAAATTATTTTATTTTATCGTATTTCAAGTATTGATGAAAAGTGCCGGTAATTAATCCAATCTAGAATATCTTGATATGATCAGATGCGTAAGTATATATATACGACGGTGGTCCTATATGTACATAACACCATTTGGAGACCTTGAGAGAACGTATTTTTCAGGTTAAAGAAGTTGGAGCATCGCTGGGTCTAGGGTATTAAGCTATCAGGAGACTATGTTGCGAAATAAATAGCCACTTTTCCAAATAATTTTTGTTTTTCTTTTGTAGACTAAGACCACCCTCGTAATTAAAGCGATGATTAGTGTATTGATCTTCGACGTGGAACTTTTTAGGTTCTAATTACGGTAACACAAAATGTCTGAAATAGTTATTTTTTAATTAAAAAATGCTTAATGCAATTATTGACAAATCTTTTCGGAGTAACAACTTTTCTACACTCTGCTAGGATTCCGGCAAATATAATTTTTTTTTTTATTTCAGACCTCTTTAATGAATACATTTGATTCCAGATAAATATTGAACCAAAACAGATCTTCAAGATTTGATAAGGTATGAAATCTGAGGTATATAATTTAGACCTGGATAAATCATCTCAATTGAAATATTTTTATAAAAATTTAATAATGTTTTTTTTAAGTCTAAAGATCAGGTAGCCTCTGGACAGTTATATATAGAGGACCAGTTAAAAACATTCACCTGCCTTCAGTGATTCTTGTGTTTTGTAACTTGGAAGTTTTCATTAAAGGAATAGTAGCGTATTCCGAAACAGCGCTGTCCGGTCTGCTAAATTGGTCAATATTTTTGTTGTTGTTTTAAAATTTATAAGACAGATCAGCCCATTCGCATATAAAAAATATTATAAATATGAGAGGGTCATCAATACAATATTTAAAGTATGGGAGGACCGGTCGATTAAAGAAATTTCTTATTTCTTTTCGTCCTTGATCCTTAAGAACTTAAAAGGATATATTAAAATTATGTTACCAATTTCGATAGATGGTTCATTTCTAGCTTCAATAAGCTTTTAAACCAGCTTTATTTTGTTAAATAATTAAGTCATGATGTGAAGTAGCGTTTCAAGAGCTTCAAGTGATTTTGGTAGTATTGGCTTTATAAAATTTGTTTATCTAAAGTTCCATTTAATCATGTTATTAATATCTCATTCCATGTTTGTATGTTTGTATATAACAATAGATATCAGCTCATCAAATGCATTCACCCAAGTCAGCCTAATTTGTGGCATACCGAAGTGCGTCAAAAACTGAACGACCATTTCATTATCCAGCATATAGTAAACTTAATCTTTTCAATTAAAAAGTTGTTGTTAAATTTGATGATGTTGCAACCACTCCAAATTGCAACGCATTTAGCAATCCGACTCAACCCGCTGTTACGATTTTTACGTTCACCTAATCCTTCTAATCGAATTAGCGATTGTCCCCTGAGGACGGACAGCGGCGCTTTGTGTGCGAAACTATTTCCTCGACTCTCGTGCATATGCGTAGTTTTTACGGAGATGGACAAACCAAAAAAAAAAGAAAAAAAAGTGCGGTCACAAAACACTCAAGAGTCACAAAAGTTCCTCTTCGGATACAAAACAATTGATAAACAACAAAAAACAATACAAAAAAAACCAGCAGCTTAATTCACCAACAACAACCACGACTGCCACTCATCTATCGTTGAATTGCCGAAAGTTTCGCGCTGATACATATTTCGAACCCTCGAAGTATTCCAGGCATTTCCCACAGGATTCATCTCGTCCACGTATCGTATTCGTTCATTTTTTCATTGTTCTTCTAAATCGGATTTTAGTTTTACACTAATTTCTTTGGTTTAAGTTGGGCTGGTGTGCTTAGTACGCTTCGCTTGACTTTGTGTCCTGATGAATCTCGTTTGATTGCACTAAACTGCGATCGAGACAAATGCGCGGCGTGTGCGGCGGTACGTACTCTGGACGACTTAGCCGGCTGGTAATGCTGACGATGCTGCCGCTACTGCTGCTTCTGGTGGTGTGGCATGGTGTGTTGCGTTGCGATAAGATTTTACTCTCCTTATCTTGTAAATCATAGAGAACTCATGCATTGCTCCAGTTCGGAAGGATATAATTTTACTTTTATGGCAGAAACAATTTAATTGGCTCGCTTTTATCTTTTCGTAAGTGGAATTAAATTTTATTTATTCTTTCTTTTTTATACACTCTCTTTGGTAAGTCGGAACACACCCTCAGAGAAATGCAGTAAAAATGTTGAATACTCGCGCAGTTAGTTTGGGGTGATTTTATGTTCTCAGTGCAGTGTAAAATAAATTTATTTTTTCGTTTATGGACGCTCTTAGATTTTTCTGGTTAGTTTATGTTGCAGAAGATTGTTCGGTTGGATTTAAACTATTGTAAAATTTGTTTATTAAAATAGAGCTATACAAATTTTAACTAACATGGAATTAAAAATATTTGATTTAAATATACGTAGACGTCCTAAAATTTACAATTGAGAATCCAACCAACAATCGGATAATCGGTTGTTACACCAAACAAGTTATTAAGTACATGGAGAAGAAGAGTATTAGTCTTATATAAAAAAAGTTTACTCTGCTTATACTTTATTTGCATCAAATAAACTTTCTATTAAAGCCTAATTTTATGTTATTGCTTGAAGTATTTGATACTCACAACAAATAAATAAATAATTACATTAAATAAATATTTGTTTGCGTCTAACATAATCATATAATAAATTATATTTGTCACAAACTATAATTCTATTTAAACACATTCACTTACTTGTCTAGAATAAATTTTGTATGGAAGAAACATTTACGATATACTTATGATAAACATCTTATTTTAACAAAAATATATTTGTGTGAAATAATATTTTATTTCAATCAATTATATATATATTTAAATGCAAAAACTATTGTTTGAGTGTAACATCATTATAAAGCAAATATATTTCATTGTTTTAGTTTGTTGTTCATAAATATTTAGATAATAATTTGTTTGTCCTAAATACATACTTAACTATTCCCAAATACACTATTGTTTGAGTGTAATATACTTATATCGTATTTGTGCTAAACAAACATTTACTTTTGACAAATATATGTACTTGTCTCAAATATACAGTCGTTTGATTTAAATAAAATATTTTCTGTACAACTACAAAAATGTACTAGGCCCAATTACAATTGTGTTTGCTGCAGTTTTATTTGTGCCAAATAAATTTGTTTGCTCCGTGTGAGTAAGTAAGTAAAATATTAAATATTAAAGAAAATAAATATTTTTTTTTGTTGCAGTATATTAATATATTTAGATAATAACTTGTTTGTCCTAAATACATACTTTACCATTCCCAAATGAAAATTTGTTTCAGTTCAATTTATCTTATACTTATATGTATTGTATTTTTGCTAAGTAAACACTTACTTGTGCCAAATATATTTTTATGTAATTGTCTCAATCATACTTTTGTTTGATCTAAATAATATATTTTCTGTACAACTAATATACATAAGTGTACCAGGCCCAATAGAATTTGCAGCAGTTTTATTTGTGACAAATAATAATATTGAATTTTAAAGAAATATTATATATATTATATATATTTACATATATATTTAGATAAAAATTTTTTTGTCCTAAATACATACTTTACTATTCACAAATACACTATTGTTTGAGTGTAATATACTTATATCGTATTTGTGCTAAACAAACATTTACTTGTGACAAATATATAAACTTGTCTCAATCATTGTTTGATCTAAACAAAATATTTTCAGTACAACTACAAAAATGAACTAGACCCAATTATAATCGGGTTTGCAGCAGTTTTATTAGTGATAAATAAATTTGTTTGCTCCTTGTGAGTAAGTAAGTAAAATGTTTAATATTTTCCACCAAGGTGTTACCTCCAATTACTTTATTAGTCAGAACCATCCACTTCCTCATCTAAGTTTAGTATTTCGTAATTTAGTACGCATCCAAAGGATTTTTATCTGCATTTAAAGAATAATTTCTTACAACAATATCTCAAGGTACAAGGCCATTCCTTCAAAAAAAAATTCGCAAATTCCAACTCAATTTGCTGACGTATATTCTAAATAGAAAACTGTGAAGAAAAAAACAAAAACAAAACTTAAAAGGAAAGTATGAAAATGTCGCATAAAAAATAAGTGAGCATCAAAAGTAAATAAAAGCGACAAATATCAACAACAAGGACCATCAAAACACGAACGGAACGGAAACGGACATAAAACGGGTAATTTTTGTAATGGACGCACCAGCAAAAAAAAACAACAACAACAGTCACACAAAACCACAACAACGAGAACAACAACAACGGCAATCAACTTTAAACATTTAGGTAGATGGGCTGCTGCTGCTTGCGGTTGAAGCACTTCAACTGGTCCGCGCGCCGCTTTTGCCATTTTAGCATTTCTATGGAAGCGAATAAAAAATTACCTACAGTTGAACAATTCGGAAAAAAATTTCTGACCTGATGCATCTTTAATGAGTACACTTCTTACTTCTCGACTTTTTCTCCGCCTTTCGCTCAGCTCAGGGTCGTCGACGCCGCCGCTGCCGTCGCGTCATTTACCAGGCGTCTCCCGGGGGATGATGGGTCGGTTGGTTCTTTGGATTGGCGACGTCGCAGAATTGTCAAAAAGCCAATGAATTTTGGCGGAGGAGCGTAAGGAGTGCACCCGGTCCGCTGCTTGACTCGTAAAAGCGAGACTTATTTCCATTTGGTTGGACAATTATAATATTTCGAGACGCTGGCAAAAGAAAATTGACAAACTTAAGTTGACAGCGTGTTGTACTTTTTTCTTCTCCATGTTGTACTTTTTTTCTCTTGTATCCTTTTTCGTTGGACGGGTGGGGAGAGGGCGGGGCGGGGGCGTGGCGACGATCGTAAAACAAGCGATTTACTTTACTTTACAGACCTAAGGTTATTTTAAATATTTGATTTTCATTTGAAAGCCTTTTTGTGGCTCATTCGGGTACATTGAAGGTACTTTATAACTTATGCAGTCGAAATAATTACGCAGTTACATTTGTTTCTTCTTCTTCTTTTTCGTCTCGTATTTCGTTTCTTTTTGTCAATGTGTGCGTGTGTGTGTGTGTGCTAACAAAATAAAAAAAGGGTTAAGTACTTTTCTTTGCTGTTATGTCTCATTTTTGGTCATATTTGCATTTTATTCTATTTGACATTTTAGTTTCGTATTTCGAATTTAGTAGGTAGGAAAACTTTAAAGGACTTATAACTAGAAACTACAACTTTGATGGTTTAAAAATTGAATTTTAACTTTTAAAGTCTACACAAATAATTTTCACGGACTTAAGCATGGTGAAATAAATATAAGGTGAGGAGTGTAGAAAAATTTCCCTCTCCTCCTCGATATTGTTTCTCATTTTGAAAGTTTAATTTTTGTACAGTTTTCATGGTTGCTACGAAAACATTAAGTAAATTAAAATAACAACTTAGTTTGTTGTCGAAAATTAAAAAAAAAAAAAAAAAAAACTTCAAAATGAGGCAGAAAAATAATGCAAAAATCGAGGTGAGTTCGCTCAATTTCCGTTCTTATTTCTACTATTCAACCATGGACTTAAATAAGTAGAGTATTAAAAAACTTATAACACTTACCTTAAGACTAACTCTTTTTATCTTAACAATTACCTGGGTAAAGGAATTTTTACCGTATACAGTTGGTTCGGGAATTTAAATAAAACCTGGTCAAAAAAGTTTAATAATAGAAAATAAACTTATAATATTAGGTGTACAAATAAGTTTCCGCCGTTTTGAGAAAGATGGCGTGGCACGAGGTTTACGTTGGAATTCGCAGATGGTAACCTACTTGAAAATTAATTTGTTTATTCCAGAACAACATAACCTTATCATGTTATTAAGTTCGCATTAGCATCATATATTTTTCTTCATCTAAAAATGTCTCAATTTGAGCCAACTAAGTGTCATTTGCGGGAACTTTTAATTTATATTTTTAATTTAAAAAAATCTGCTGCTGAGTCGCATCGATTGCTCGTAGAAGCATATAATGAGGATGCTTTGAGTGAGAGAACATGTCGTGAGTGGTTTCAAAAATTTAAAAAAGGTGATTTTGACATAAAAGACAAAGATCCAGTGGAAGGCCGAAAATTTACGAGGATGCAGATTTGGAGAAATTATTGGGTGAAGATTCGTCTCAAACACAAAAGGAACTTGCACTTAGTTTAGAAGTCACTAAGCAAGCAGTCTCACATCGTTTAAAATCGTTTAAATATTATTTTATTAACAAAAAACGGCGGAAACTTATTTGTACACCTAATACTATTTTTGATTTTTGCATTTTCCGAAATATCGCAATATTTTAGTCACTTAGACAATGGCGTTTCAATTTTTTTCTTATAAAATTCTTTGAAATATTTAAAGTTAATACTTCGATGAAATGGATAAATCCTGTCAAGATGAAGTTAAACCACAATAGAAAAGTTTTTGTTTTCAAGCACAATATATAAAAGTTTCGATGTGAAATAAAAAAATATATAAGAAGTTAGTTTTTTATTAAGTAGAATCATGCTGAATAATAAAGTTAGAAAAGTAGAAATGAGCATTCAAATTGAGCAAATTCACCTCGATTTCTGTCTTATTTTGAAGAATGTTTTTTTTTGTTTGATATATGACAACAAAATACGTTGTTGTTTTTATTTACTTAATACTTTGTAATAACCATGACAACTACAAAAAAAATTTTGTCAAAGAGAGAAACAAAATCGAATTGGAGATGGACATTTTTCTACTCTCCTTACCTCATAAACGAGCATATTGGACGATTGGATTTTTTATTTGTCTCGATTTAAATCTAAAATATTTTCTTTTCAATATCGACAAAACAATATCAGGAGCATAACTATTTCAGTTTCTTATTCTTATTCCATTATTTTATTCCTATTTACTCTCCTTTGCAAGACAAGTTAAGATCCAATGCAGAGCTGGGCACGAACTAGTCAACTAAAGTTAAAAGTTAATTAACGAAGATACATTTTGAAAACCACTCAAAAGTTAATAAACTCTCATTAAATTTCTTGCGTTAATTCAAGTTAGTTAAATTTTAAATTTTTGGAAAAAAAAAATTGTTTTTGATATAGAAATTTTAACTTGTACGTTAACTTTTCAACAATACTATCGAAATTAACTTAACGGAGTTAAGTTTTCGGTTAACTTTACCTGAATTAACGAAGTTAAATTCTTAATAAACGATGCCCACCAATGGTCCTATGCTTCAGTGGTTGATACTCGTATATCGGAAATGTTAATGACGTGGAGCAAAATACTCCAGATAAAATATTTAACGTATCAGGTTAAACTATTCGTTTAATGAATTCTGCATAAAACCGGTTATCAATAATTGCACAAATATTTAAAAGCTTCTTAATAATTAATTAACTGATAAAAAAAAACTATAAAAGTAACAGCTTGTAGTAACATGTTTATTTACCAGTTGACTTTATGTTAGGAAGATAATCGCATTATGGAAACTTAAAACTCGTGAAGTATTCGTAAGAGTCTACTCGTAATTACGTTTTTTTTTTAATGTATCAAAATAATTATCTATTGGATGCAGTAGCAAATGGTTGATTAAGCGATAGGACGAAGGAGTTTGAAAAATCTTCATACGAGTATAAGTCTTCGTAGCAATGGGTTGGGTGGTAAAAATTCTGATGATTTCATGAGTTTGTGATTTGAAGCACCGCAATTTTAAAATCATGAATAACTTCAAAATTATCTTAGTACGAGTATCAATGCATACCAACAACAAAATTGTTTTTTATCTATGAAGTTTGCTCTATCCGATTTACTAACTTGCAACAATTGTTGCAGGTTAAAGTGGCGGCATCAATGCCTCATATAGGCCAAGCTAGGCCCATGACGATTACAAGACAATTGTTTAAAATGTATTTAAAAAATATTTTGAATGCTCTACCATGAAAAAAACTATTCAAAATTATATGTATATATGTATAGAGATTTAACTAAAGTGCATTTGTATGTCATATCCACTCTCATCAAATGAATATGAATTTCTATTAATATTTAATTACAGCTTCAGTATGAACTATAAAAAAACTTCATTAGTTGATATAAACTACAAATAAAAAACTTCATCGTGCATGTTTTTTTTCCGATTTGAAACAAAAGAAAAGTATATACATATGTAATGTATCTATAAATAATAGCTGACGTAAAAATGCAAGAGGGAACATAATTCCAGGTAATAGCAATTTCATGAATATTAAAACAAAATAATTTGTAGTTCGGGGATTACGGTGAACGGTTTTGTATATAAGTATTTAAATACTTATAGACACATGCCTATACAAATACGGAGCGAATTAGAATTAAATGGATTCTCGAGTTGAGTTTGTGTATACTTTTAATTTTTGAGACATTCGAAACATGTATTCAAGTGGGAACCCGAACATTTGTTGTAAGATTTTCACGTCAAGCCACAGCAGCGTAATGACACTGACAGCACAAATGACATTTCGAGAGAATATGGCGGAATGCAACGGGCACAGTACACTGCACACACACACACACATGAAAAATAACAAAAGCGCAGAAGAAAATACACAAGGAAAAATTTCAGCTGCTGCTTGGAAAATACTTAAATATGTTTGGTTATAACATTTAATTAAAAAAATTTTAGTTAGATCGAGAACTCGAGATAACACTGAAAGAAACAAACCCTAAATTTTAGCATACAAAAAATCTGAAAAAGGAGAAGCAAGCAGAAAAAGATTAGCTAAATTTTTGATTTCAGAAGCTTAAGGAAAAGTCAGAAAAATTTTTTAGAATTGAAAAAAGTTGACTTAAAAAAAGGCCCGAAGGTCCAAGCAGTCAAACTTCACCTCATTAGCTTAATCACATTAATGACTCCTTAGTTAATCCTTAGTTAACCTATTCCGATGTAATAAAATATCCTGAGATTAGGCTCTGAAGCAACTGGGCCATTTGCTGTTTCTAAAAAGAAATCAAAACTTATATATTAAATTACTAATAACTTATCTTGGTTGATTGGTTCGTTGAAGTGGTGATTTATAAAGAATCCAACGAGCACTTTTGCGCCTTTTTGTTGCCACATCCTCGCTATCAACTTGTTAAAAAGATTTTTGCTTCCTGCAATTTGACTAAATCCAGTCTGTGCGTTATATGAACCTTAACAGGTCATGTACGTCTACTTCAAACTGCTTTTTGATTCTCAAATACGGTTTTCGATCTCACCCTCCATAAGGCTAGGCATTCGCAGAGAAAATGGAAGATTGTTTCCTTTTATTCATTATCTACCAATGAATACAAAAATAATCAAGTCATAACTTTAATCATCGACGCTGTAACTTGAAAAGGCAAAAAAAATCAACAAAAAATTTGAATGCTAGATAAATGGTCCAGGAATACCAGACACGGAGGAACCACATACTATATATGTTCTATGCTGACATTGACATAGTCAAGCGGATCAAAATTCAGCTGGGTCCTGAGCAAATGAAAGAAGGTACGAGTACTTCAAAAAAGATAATGTTCTGCACTGCCACTGGTCGTAGAGACAGAAAAAGAAGTCGTCCTAAACTACAATCCAACTCCTGAAGAATCTGTCAGCACCTGTGATGCCAATTGGATTAAGCGAGACGACTGGACAAGCATTTTGAATAAGACCCGCCTTAGTTAGTAAAAATTAATTTTTCTATTCATTCTTTATAAATTGAAAATTTTCCAGACATTCCATTTTGGTCACAAAAATATGCGGCTTCATTTTTCTGTGTGCACTGCCGTACAACTGCGACGACGGCAAAGTCTGCATGGCGATGACATGAGCAACGCGAACATAATCATTAACAGTGTCACATGTGACATAATGAGACACGCTGCCGCCGCCGTCGCTGCTGCTGCTGCCGTTTGGCGCTGGCAGGCGGATTTCACTAGGAACCGAAAAGACTTACGCTGCCGCCGAAGCACATATTGCACATGTTGTGCGCTTAAGTAGTTTACATTTTATATATGCACCATAAAAGGAAACATTCGGCTCCATTAATGGAACATAATTTTTTCCGTGAAGTGAATAGCTAATGGCGACGGAGATGCGGCAGTTGGGATTTCGGATAGCATCGTTTCGGTTTGTATAGACTAGTGAATGGAATTCAAAGCGGAGTGGAGCGATGGTGGCGCGGTACAAGAGAAGATGCGAAGCCAGGTTGAGCTGGGAGCGGTCTGTGTGTGGGAGGGTGTGAGGGTGGATGGTGGTGGATAAGCAAGAGTGCATCAAATGGGATTTAAAGTTGTCGCATTTAGTCGCGTACAAATGGAACTTTCAAATTGAGAATATCATCATCAACATTATCGTTGTTGTCGCAGTCGTCGCCGTTGTCATTAACAGCGTCATCAACGCTATGAATACAGGCAGTCACAGTCACAACACAGGCAGCGCGACATTGAATAGATTTGCCGGCGGAGGCTTTCATCATTAGCAAAATACAACAAATCGTTTGATAACGAGCACGATAATGTTTTAATATTGTTGTTCGGATCGGTGAAAAAATTTGATATAATGTCCCAATTTTAATTATGATTTAATGCCCAAAAGTAGAATTAATGCCAAGATTGTATTCAAAAATTGTTGTTGCTTACCGTACATATTTTTGGATCGGATCTTTGTAAGGTAAAATTTGGTATTTGAATCATTGAACAAAAATATGATATTGTATAATGCCCAATTTTTATATTTGATTTAATGCCCAAAAGTAGAAAATAATTCCCAACTTATCTTAAAAAATCTTTGCTGTTTGCTGTTGGAACCTTATTTTTTTAATATTTTAGGCCTTATTTCATTGGGCCATTTAATTGATCTAAAAGTTTCCATTGCATAAGACTTTTAAGCCTAACATAGAAAGTAAGTTATCGTAATTGAGCTGGGGAGCAATATTCGTTGTTTTTGACTTAGTTCCGTTTTACACTAAACAATTTTAGTGGCAAGCAATTTCTCGATTCTATGTTATAATTTTGATAGTATCCACATCACATAATTTAAGTCTGCTTCTTCTGTATTTTTCCATTTACATTTAATATTGTGTACAGGTTCCGGATCTGGGCAATCCGATTGAGTAATTGATAAAAAAAACGTAGAAAATTCGAAATTTTCATAGTTAATTTTCAATTTTCCCAAAAAAAAATACAGTTTTCAGTATACATTTTTTTAACAGAAAATAAATGTGCAACGTAAAAAATTGTAGTAGATTTGAGATCAAGCGGAGTAAATTTTCAAATTTCGCTATCCTTAGACAACTTCTCTTTCAAAAATCTGAACTGCAAACCAAAATGAAGTTGCCAGTGTAGGCAAGCATGTACCTAATCCTCTGCTAATCCCTCCCTCCCTCTTTAACAAATTATTTTAATCACTTGCCTAGTGTAAAAATGGACTTATTGTTCAAAATTTCTATTTGCAATTATTATCATATTTAGATTTTATATATCAATAGAAATGCTTTGTCTTTTTTAGGAGTTTAAAACGCTTATCACAAAACTTTAACAAATTTTGATTTCTGCTTCCAGCAAAACGAAGTGGCAACACGGCGATTGTGGTACCTAAAATCTTGTCCAACAGTACCGCAAAAATCAAATTGCCCAATTAGCGGCGTCTATCAACATTTTATTGTAAATATTCTAAGAGTGTGTGGCTAATTTAGTTGTAGCTTCAATCGCATCCGAACGGCCATTCACAGCCACCCAATTGATATGCCAAGCGGGCGGCAAACTCGGCGGAAATGTTACGCCAGCGCAAATGTCACAGGACGAGATCATAACCGACTTGAGACAATGCGAATTAATGCAATTCAGTCCAGTCCAGTTCAGTTCAGTTCGCTTGTTCATGTCCAATCATTGCGGCCTTTCGGCATTTAATTGCGACGGCACACACACACACACACCACGCACTCACACAGAGGCACAGCTGGCCTTTTCACTGCGAAAACGTTGAATGTGTTCATGTGCGTATCGCTTAGTTCTCTCCATTAATTTTACTAACTATTCAGCAGCCATTCAAAAAAAAGAAAGAGCATTAAAAATAAAATTGAATAAATACGAGTTTAGTGTACACATAAATAATTTCCTGCTGGGTTATATGTGTATATTCTGAGGCAATGTATTTCACCGCTATACCAGAAAAGTTGGATTGAGTATTCCTCACTTTCGAATGGCCGAAATCTACATATTAATCTGTCTTTTGTTCTTGTACAGGTTGTGGGAAATTGCTGCGTTGTAATTATGGACATTATGGACATTCATTCAGGGCTACTAATCAATGGTTTTCGTTTGAGACCATAAAATTGATTAAATCAGTTTGTGCCTACATACTAATATACGAGTATGTGTGTGTGTGTTCTTACATCGGTGTGAGAATTTACTATGTTTTTTTTGCAAATTTAATCATATATAATTGGGCAATAATCAGCCAAAGTGTTTGCAAATGCGAAAATGATGACGACTCTGTGATTAAATGAATTCACTCACTTGCGAATAAATTTGATCGAACTTGCGATGAAGACTTTAGAAGGAAACTGTTGAGAAAAAGTTCTGAACGAAGTCAAACAAAAAAACAAGCGAGAATATAATTTTAAAAAAATTTTAACTATGTTTTAATTTCAAAAACTAGATTTAATATTTTTGTTATTATCTTTAGTGAAGTAGTGAAGATATAAACTTGAACTTCTTTTCGGATAAATTGTCTCATAACAGCCTCGTAATATATATCTTACAAATATCAAAAAATTTCAGTGCTTAAATCTCATAAAGAACACATAAGTTTGCAGGTTGCCATTAAAAATAAATTTATAAATTAACGATTACGCTGAACGTCATTTTTTGACAAAAGATGACAGGTGACTGTCACCTGTTCGATATTTTGATTGACTTTTCATTCGGTATAATTCTTGAAAATGGAGTATTTTTTAAAACAGCTGACAGGGCTCACTTAACAAGGTTATAGCGTACGAACAGCTGATTTGTCGTTTTTTTTTTTTGTAAAATTTTTAGATTGTCGAAATCAACCAATAGCAGCATTGTTTACGTTTTTTGACAGACGGAATTCTGTCACTATAAACGAAGGTCATAGTCAGGAGTAGAAGATTTCTAATATAATTTTTGTTTACTAAATTCGTTTTTCTTAGGCTTATATACAAATAAAATTTTTTATAATATTTCATATCAGACTGGACCATCGTTGAGGGTTATTTCGAAGGAGACCGACGAAATTTACTGAAAAGAAATGAATTAAACTTTGTTTGTATCACTGGAAATTATCCCCCCAGAAATAATCCTGGCTACGGTCTTGCTCTAAAATAGATTTTCAAAGTCACTTTGACAATCTAAAAACGAAAAACGAATTGCATGTGCTTGTTGTAGAAATGTTGTTCCTGTAGTTAGACTATAACCTTGTTAAGCGAGCCCTGACAGCAGATATATGTGCAACAGCTGTTTAAAACTGAAAATTTGTTGTTATTTTTTTTAAACCGAGATGTGTACATCAGCTGTTTAAAAAAGACAACTAAATTTTCAAGAAGTGCATTCGAAAAACAGTTTCTAAGTCCGCCTTTCCACTAGGCAATATTTCTTGCGCAATTATTATAGCATTAAATATTCGAGTGGCAAAACAAATTGTTCGAAAATTGCTGGTATGAGCTATCGTGTTGCCCGCCTAAAAAGTCGACTTGAAAGCGAGAAAAATTGCCTAGTGGATACGTAGACTTACACTTATTGCTTCGGCAGGCCCTCTCATAGCCATGGATTAATTCACGACTAAACCACTCGCTGGAAATTAAATCAGATTATATTATGTACAATATTATTGAATAGCATATTAAAAATAACAAAATTAACCAATTAAACAAATGATATTTACTTTTTTTTTTGTTTAACCAAAAGATAAACGAATAATAAATGCACTGCCCAGAGCCATCATTTATCCAACTGTCCAGCATAATTGCCAATAATTGTCAGAATTTGTAATCCATGCCAGCGACACAATCGATCGACGTAATGCCATCATAATAACCGTCATTTTCAACAGCCACCACCTTCGCCTTCCACTGTCGCGACAACAAATGAATATTAAATTAAAAAAAAAAAATGGCAAAAAGGTTCATAATCCCGTATACCCTTTCGAAGAAAAAACGAAAAAAAAAAATGAATTACACTGCTCGTATGAATTTAACCACCCGAATTGTGCGTCGTCGTTGTCAAGAGCCGTGCCGTACCGTGCCAGGCTGCGCAATGTTGTCACCATTTGTTTCACACTTGCTAGCGTCACCTTGTCTGTCTTCGCCGTGCTAGTCTGCACGACCGCCCCAACACCACAACTGCCAGGATTACAGCAGCTTAACCGCCTCAAAGCGAACGAACGAATGAAAGAATGAATGAATGAACGGGCACAGCACAATTTGAATAGTGCAACACGCACAATTGGGAATTGTTTCAAGCGCTCAATTGAATTCGACGCAAGGAGCGCAGCCAACAACGCCAGCCAATGTTGCCAACCCTTCGCACAATCGAGCAAACAAACGAACGAACGAACGAACGCTCGCGCCCGGCTGTCAGGTTCTCATCAAACGTAATTTTATTTGTCATTTTGATTATGACATTGTAATGCTTTAATTGATGCGATACGAACATGGCCAACAACACTGACAACAACAACAACAACAACAACAACAACAAAAAAGAACAAGCGCATTAGAGAAATCCACCCGCGTTGCGTTTAGTACACGGAGAAAAAATTACTACAACAATTTTTGTCGTTTTAGGATTTCTTTTATCATTAAAAAGTCATTCCCTTTGTCCCAGTGTAATTTCAATAATTCTCGAACACATGCAAAAAGTTGTTCCGGGCATCAACCCTCCTTTGAGTTCGGGCCCCCGATCCGCATGGCAAACATGACAATTTCTTTTTAATCTTTTGTCCACTTTATACTTTGTTGTTGGTTCTCTATACACAACAACAAATTGCGCATTTTTTTGTCGCTCGTGCTGCCTTTCACCATAACTCGGCGATATCGCTTTGCACAAATGCAATTTCATCCTGCGGGCAACAATTACATTACAAAATGTTGGTTGTTCGCTTTTATTTTAATTTTATTTTTTTTAATTAACAATTTACGTCTCGATTCGAAGTTTGCTTAAGCTGCAGCGTACGATTGGAATTGGCACTGATGGAGGCGTGTAACATCTGTTGGAATTCTGTAACTTAAAGATAAATTGTAAGCCTGAAATTAACATAAGGATATCAATTGGTATTTTAAAATACTAATGGATTGTTTTTTATGTCCAACACTTCTTTAAATAAGCGCATATACTGCTCGAAAGGGTATAGACTGAATTCTGACTTCCATCTGCCATAAGGCAGATAAGAAGGCTTCGTTGGTGAGACAAAGATCAGCGCTGAATATTGAGTTCATTAAGCAATGTCCATGTCATGGTTTGACAAATTTAGTCCAACAGTTAGAGAGATATTAACTTTAAATTTCATATGCCTTGGTAGGATTGTAACCTCCAACATAAAGTTTAACTTCAAGACGAGGTAAAATTGTACTGTCAATGGATGTAGGAGGTCAATTCAAATACCAAAGTTCTTATACGCAGAGATTTTTCCCAAAATAATTTCCAACAATTTGGATTTTAAAATTTTAAAATTGAAATATTTTTAACAATAAATTTGTCGAGGACCATGTCCAAATTTAATATTTTATGTTAAATTATCACAGAATTTAACTTTGCAATGCAAAGTAACTTAAATTGCGAATAAATTGCAATAAATTTTCTAAGATATGAGAATAATAAAACAAAAAATTTTTGATTACTTAAAAAAAAATAAAAATATTTTGTCAACGTCACTGGATTGATTTGACAGTCGCTTATGTGTGTTAGTTTACAACAATACAAGTATTCAAATGGGTGGGTTCATCCACGCCCATTTTACAGCCTGTACAACCGACGGAAGTGGGTACAAAATTGTTCACTACAAAAAATGTTAAACGATAATCTTCTATTTGTTTTTATTTATATATTTGAATTAACTGTGATTTATATTCATCGGAGTCAGGATTAGAAAACATATATAATTTCCAAACATTGGTAATCGACACATCAATGAGATGTGTGAAATTCACCCACCACCAGTTTATTTCCTTCAGAGCTATATGATAAGCTTTCATATCCTGATAAAAATTATCAATACCTAGCTACCACTTTGTCTTGCTTAACGCTTTACACTTCTCAATGGCATAAAAGTATCGTATTTAGTTAGCACTGAACACACACTGTTATCCACCGTTTTTACTGCTAGTATATCTACGAATAATTTATTCCTATTTTTTTCATCTTCCAATATCGCTATTACAGCGTTTTGAAGAACTCTGAACTTCCTTCGTCCTTCGTCCAATTTTACAATTTTTGCGGGTAATGAAAATAACATTTACAGTCTCCAGCTGATAAAAATTAACAAGGTTGCTACAGCCGTTAGCTATAAGAAAAACTGAATACAAGCACAAAATATTAAACAGTTTTGAAGTAAGAAATGTTAAATGACTGCCTACTTTGCTGTACTTTATAAAGTACAACCGGCGGTAATGGGTTAACATGTCCTTACCATATTAGTACTTATTGAAAAGTTGCTTTTAAAAATTTTATTTAAATTTAAATTTAAATAAAATAAAATTTGATATTTTCTCTGACGAAATAAAATCGCTGAAAATGTTAAAAGTTTTTATAGCCCAGAAGAAAACCTGCTGCCAAATTGCAAATGCGTGCCAACGTTTGCGTGCGCAAGCTGAGAACAACCAAAAAAAAAAAAAGAAAAACTTAAAAAAATAAGGAAAATAAAACACCAACAACAACAACACCAACAACATTGTTGTTTGCCTAAGTGACGGACAGCGGGTAAACACTGCGTTGATGACTTACAAACTGTTATTTCGATGTCGTTCAGTGCACGCGACACACACACACTCAACAAAAAAAGTTCGACTTCTTAGATTAAAAAAAAAAAATTTGAATTATAAAATATTCTGCAACCCATAAAAGTAACGAATATTACGCAATATGGGTACAAGATGCGGTTTAATCTAGCCCGAAAATAGTTTAAATTTAAACACTTTTTTTGTGCAGTATATGGACACGCATACATTTAAACATTTCTAAGTGGCGACGTGTACAGCAACAGCGAGGCACAGTAGAGCGCAGCACAGGATACGCGCGCCGCGCTTCTCCTTGTCGCAGCGCAAGGCAACTCGACAGGCAAAGGCAACAACAGCAGCAGCAGCAGCACCGGAAGCAAGCGCCACGGCAAGCATGCGAAATGCAAGCAGCAATTTGCAAGTGTATGCCCGGACGCTGCCACCTTTATTGCATTCTACGAGAGTATTTCGCGCGCGCTGAGAGCGGCAAATGTTGGGCGCGCGCGTTCCGCCTGAGTGGGTCCTCTGCTGGCCTGGCAAATGGCAAATGCAAATCGTTGGCAATTGCAGCAAGGCAGCTGCTGCAGGGCGGCGCCTTCGACCACTGCGACCCTGTTCGTTCGTTCGGTTGTTCGGTTGTTCGTTTGTTCGTGCGCAGCGGCGGCTTCTAGCGGCGTGCGTGCGTTAGTTACTTTTTGTGTTTGCTCCTGCTGCCTCCGCTGCTGTCGCAAAAATCAACTCAGTCGGAAAAGTTAAACATAAGTCATCGATAGAACCGTCAACACAAGAAGACAAAAATTGTTTTTAATTATTTAGTTAGTCTCAATTTTTCATAGAAATATCGACATACACCTTGGAGCATTACGTCTGTATGTATTGAGTATGAATAACAATCATACCCTCCCTTTCCCATATATTCTGAAGTTCATCCTTGGAATAAAACGTCTAGTGTATGAACTTCGTATCCCACTCAAATCTTCCTTTTATATTGTATTTCTCTATTATTTTATTTCAACTTTACCCTGGGTGTAGTACAATGGTCCAATTTAACTGAGTGGTCTGGTTTCTCTACCAGCCCATCCGCAACTATAAGTCCTAGTCTTATTAGACTTTAACAAAGAGCCATATATTAGTTCCTCGAAGATTGTTCGACCATCAACTCTCTTGATAATCTTTAGAAAAATTTACTATTTAGAATATAAGTTGAAAAATTTTCTTTCTTAAACCTCTACAGCTTCAATGGGTCGGAAAGGTTCAGTATAAAACAAGTGAAAAAATTAACTTCGGTTGCACAGAAGTTTAAATATCTTCTTCGCCAAAAAAAAATGTTCTTCTTCAAGCACATACATATTTGCTTTATGTTTCATTATAAGTAGGCTTTGATCACGCCCATTTTTTATCAGTAATTTTTTGGTACTTCTAAAATTTTAAATACTAAATTTTAACTCATTATCTACACTGCAAATATTTTTATTAATGTTTTTTTCGCGAAAAAAGGGAATTTCGTTTGGGAGAATGAAGTAGTTCCTATCCGATCTATCCGATAAACAGGTCATGTACCAAATTTCAGCTAGATATCTCTTAAACTATGGCTGTAATCGCTTAAGCATATAGACATAGACGGACAAAATTCGATGCCTATTATTTATATATGCATACTACCATACCAACCACGCCTCCTTCTGCTTGTTTCAACTGTAAGAACAAACTGAATATATCATTGAAATGCATTGCTATTATATCAATAAGCAATAAGATTCCTAGCGGGTAGGCGAAAGGGAAATGTTGCCACAAATGTTGCTTGTTTCAGTTGTTGCCTTTCGTTCTGTTTGAATTGTTTGGATGCACGGCGTGGCGTGGCGTGGCATGGCGCGTTGCTATGCCAACTAATGTTGGGGAAAATTGAATTTCTTGACTCGAGGCTGAGGAGGCGCACTGATGTCGCCCGCCGCCCGCCTGCCCCCACCACACTCTTGTGCGGTTGAAACGTACCGTAGCTGCGCGGCGCACGCTGTTCATAATTATTTTATTGTGGCGTTGTGCGCGGTGCGCGTAAGGCGCTACGTGCCATGTTTGCGTTATTGTTGCAGTTTTTTTGTTGTTGTTTTTTTCTCGTCTTGTTTTTTTTTTTGGTAAATTTTGTTGCAAAGGTTTTGCGCTTTTGTAGCCGTAACCGAGATTTTATTAAATTTTTTCGTTGGCGTATTTTTTTTTAATACAAAACTCTTCTTTTTTTTCTTTCGCTTGTTTGTTTGTTTGTTTGTTTGTTCTAGCTGGCATTCACGTGAGACACAGTCGAAAGGAAGAACAGCAACAAGCCGAACTTTTCCTAAATTAAATGAAATGTTTATTCTGACGTTAAATTGCTTTTATCAAATTTTTTTCTATTTGTATTTATTTTATTTTTGGTTTTTTTGTTTTTTGTATGCTCGATAATTTATTTGATTTGTTTATGCAGCAAGTTCTTTGCAAGGATTTAACCTGTTTGGGTTCGCTCAGCCCCCTCGGCTGCTCTCGTCCGCTTTGTGCTTTTGCTGAATTGGGTGATCTTTGTATTTATTTATCGTAAAACTGGATCATGTCAACCGCACAAAAGAAAAATCATCGTGGATTACCATAAAAGATTTGCCGTCAAAAGCACATATAATAGGGTTAAAAAAGGATGTCTCTTTTGTCCACAGTCGTGATGCGGCACCGTGGGACTAAGTAGATACTATTTACATAAAAACATTAAAATATATTAAAGTCCAATCCAAAATCTTTTTCGCAACTTATACTCTCAAAAATGAATTTTTTTCAGTAGTCAAATTTTCCGAGAGGTGACATTATTCACTTAAAAGGACAGACAGACAGACAAACAGACGAACGGACATTGTTAAATCAGCTAAGAATTCGACGCTGATCACTGTAAAACATTATTTACTTTTAAAAAACATTATTCGACTTTAACCCTAATTGACCATTCATGTAAAATGGTCATATATAAAATTCATGTAGTGGATTTTATATGTATAAAATACAAGTAGCGGATTTTATATAAGTTCAGTCACTTTTTTCAGTTACAAACTATCAATCCTCATCTGAACACGAAACAATTTCTTCTGAAAAAAATAAATTTCTACCAGACAAACTCTATTGGCGAAGAATAATTCGTTAACGATTCGTTAAAGGCGATTCATAAAATTCGATTCTGAAACGAACTCGAGAATGGTATCGTTAACAAATCGCTAGTGAACCTTGACTTTCGCTACATAAAAATTATTTTTCTGAACTGTACAAACGATAAATTTGCGATTCGGTCCTTCAAAAAATTCGTAAACGATATCGTTAATTGAATCGGTAATGATAAATTAAAATGGAATCGACTCGTAAAATGTATTTTTAATGAATTGCTTAGCTTGGATCTTTTTCACGATATCGTATGCGAGTATCGTTTTCGAATGAAATTTGAATAGCTAATGATATAATTTTCGTGTAAGAGGTCATATGGCAAATAGATATAGTACAACGATATCTTAAGTAAACGATTTGAAGAAAAATAAAACTAAGTTTCGATAATTTTCTCTGTGCCAACTTGTTTCCCATAGGAGTTGCGACTTTTTCAGCATATTTAAAGCTATACCTACATAATATACAATATATAAATATAAGCTACATATATAAAAGACAAATATAATCAAACATCTGTTAAATATTTTTCGGATCTTAAATCTATATAAATATAGTATTATATCAGTAAGCAAAACCGTTTTTTTAAATAAAAAAAAAAGTAAATATAATTATTAACAAATTTTGTCGGTTTTCGACCACAGTGCCAAAATCAAGAAGACAGAGCAAAGCAGCCAAAGGATTCGTGAGTCAACGTAAGCTAATGTAAAATGTCTTTTGAATGATTTTACCGCAGTCATTTCGAAGGACCACAGCTACGTACACAGTAAATATTGCCCGTGCCGCACCGCCAACCGACCGCTCCTCGGGCACAGCACAGCAACACGCACACGTACTAACTATGCCAGGCAAAACTGTCGACTTGATTGTTGCTGTGCCAAGCTACTTCATCGAGTAGAGCAGAGCAGAGCATAGCATAGTATGGCATAGCCAAGCAGCCATCTTGATGGTCAGAGATGACTTTGCACAAATTTCCGACAACAGAAATTTTCGGTTTTCTTGCAACAAAAGCTGCTTACAAGCTGGCGGACAAGCAGGCGGGCGGGCGGACGGTCGGTCGGACGGCACCAAGTGAAAACTTTGTTAAGTTGGCAATGGATGGACGTCAGAGCGCTTCGATGGCCAGCTCTTTGCTTTAGTTGAGTTTCTTGGCCATTTGGCAAATCATTTTGGCCTCGGCTCCTCGGTTGGATCCAATGCGTTCGATGTGTACACACTCACATGGCCATGGTAGATGGCCAAATCGAATAATCAATCATGTGGTTTAAATTGGGGTATTTGAGCAAGTCAAAATTTTGAATTTTGCAGATTTCTGCTGATGGATGTTTTTCTGCAGCAGCAACAGCAGCAGCAGCTCTCTGCGGCACGAGCGAGTCGACAACGGTCTTACTTGGTCTTCGCTCGGTCTCTTCGCTCGGAGTCATTTTTCTTATGGGACAACTTTTCATCATGTTTTTGCGTGTGTGGGTGTATAAGTGTGTGTGTTTGTTTGTTTTAAGTTTCCACTTGGGCCATATTTGCTTTTGTTGGGTGGTATATATGTTTGTGTGTGTGTGTGTGTTGGCACCCGTTAGTAGGTGTTAAAGCGGCACAAAAAGGTCTTGCATGTCAAAATACACACAACACACACACAAACACACACAGGCAGACAGACAGACAGGCGAGAAAGAATTAATGTGTATGAAATATTTGGGATTGAACATTTATCTGTACGGAAATCTTCATCGAGCTGACTTGCACACCACCACACTTGGCAAATTATAGCAAACGTCAACTAAAAATTAAATAGGCCAGGCCAACACGACGCACAGTACTCCGGTAGTGCAACAAAATTGAACAAAAAATTAAAGAGCAGAGTGACTCTAAAAAATTAAGTAAGTTTGAAAGCAATTTTGTCAGATATTAAACCGAAAAATTTAGTATTCACTTCAGCTTGTCAATGCTTTCTACACTTTGTATACCACACAAAATGTATACATCGTAGATCAGCTGTTTTTTTCTCCATACAAATCAATTTACAGGTGGTCCCCATGACACAGGAATACCGGACGTTTATGAAATCGACACCTTTTCTTTCTTTTATAATTAAAAATTAAACTAGTTTAAAAAACAGCTAACAAACTACTAAGTGCGTTCATCAAACTATGCAAACAAACTTACGAGATTATAAATTTAAGATGGTTACGAGTTTATATGAGAACAACTTATAAGGACAGTTTGGCTCAACTAAATTTAACTGACTCAATTATTTCATATAAAATATTTTTCATAAAATTAAATCCAACATTTTATTGCTATTTCTGTATGCAATTAAGTACTGTGCAACAAAAATCCCACCGTCATCGGCTGAGGTGCAATTAGGGGTGGAAAGCGTCAAATGCTCTGATTTGTGTGCGTCAAAAAAGGGTTTGCTGCTATTTAGAGTATTGGTTGGTTCCTCCCGCTCCAAAACCAACACATTTTCTTATCAGTTACTTCATGGGGAAGTTCGCTAGACTGATGAAAGTTTATTTGTTTGCTTTTAATCTGAATCTGCACTGTTGGTGGATGCTGGTGCTGCTGCTGGTAGATTGATACTGCTTTGGGGGTAATCATATCGTGCTTTAGGTTAATTTTGTCATATTCAGGTATTAATCATTTCCTGGCACCTGTTATAAATAGTAATGAGCTTTTCCAAAAAGTTTTCCAAGTTTCGTTTGCGACGCAGGGCTCGTTAAATGAGCCCTGAAAAATGTCCATTTCACTCTGACGCCTTCTTATGTCTCTCACACAAACACACACACACACGCATACAATTTCGACTGTCAATGTAAATTTGAGCTGAAGTCATCAAGCGGAAAATGCGTAAATTATATTATGTTGATATCATTAGGCTTCCGAGTAATTTGATGTCTTTTAAATTAGTCCATTTCACACGATAGTGTCAAAATTGTTTACGAAAGTTTTGTCGGGGATAATGTCGCCTTTAAGGATTTTAATGACTTGTAATGGACCGCTTTGAAATGGCAGGACCAACGCAGGGCAACATTTATTGCAGGAGCATCGTAAATTCTCTTTGACCAATATTAGCCACACTAAATAAAAAAATTATATGTACAAAGTGTTTATATATAAAACTGGCTTATAGTGCCCGGCGTTGCCGTATTTTTAATTTAACAAAAATATGTTTAAGAGCTGAACTTCTAGTAACTGCCCATTTAAGTATTTCGACGATAATTCAGAATTTACTACGCCCATTTTTGGAGAAGTTATCGACAGTGCATACATACAAACTCGGTTACCTAAATTTCAGATTTCCAGGAGCAATAAAAGCAAAATAATCGAATATTTTTTCACAATTTAACATTTTATTGTCGTAATAAGTGGGCGTGGCAGATTTTGTTAGCCTATTATTATTCCCGGTGAATCCCTTTAAATATTTCTTATAGCTATGGTAGGGGGAATAAAATTGAACCGAGCTTTTTCTAAAAGTGTGTATTAAATTAATCCAATTACGCCCATTTTCATTCCAATTGGTGACAGTGCCCAGACAAACTCGGTTACCTAAATTTCAGAATTTTAGGAGCAATGTTGGCGAAATAATCGAATATATTTACTTAGTTTCACAAAATGTGGGCGTAAAAGGTGGTCGTGGAAAAATTTTGTTTTTGTTCAAAACCTTCCAGGGCGTGAGCGCAACAACTTCATTGCTAAATATTTATATGTTAAGTAAATACAGGGTGGCGCAACAGAAATCACCCTATTGGAAGATGCTCTCATTTTTGCAAATGGCCGCCAATGTCAAATCTGTTTTGACATTTGTGGACTAGACAGATACAGAATACAAGTGAATAAGCCATGGAGCGATACACTCCCCAAGAACGCGGAATAATTGTGTCTATTTTTTTGCGTAACAATTCGTCTGTGGTGTTGGCAAAAATCATAATGAGCGATGAGGCTCATTTTCACCTCAGCGGGTACGTGAACAAGCAAAACTATCGCTTCTGGGGAACCGAAAATCCGCGAGTGATGCACGAGAAACCATTACACCCGCTCAAAGTGACTGCGTGGTGCGCTGTTCACGCTGGAGGAGTCATCGGGCCGAACGCCGCGGGTC
Organism: Suillia variegata; assembly: GCA_949127995.1. Taxonomy (NCBI): domain Eukaryota; kingdom Metazoa; phylum Arthropoda; class Insecta; order Diptera; family Heleomyzidae; genus Suillia; species Suillia variegata. The sequence goes on along the minus strand of OX421845.1, from coordinate 13,073,238 downwards.
AAACGACAACAGTGGACGGTGCGCGCTATAGGGCAATGTTGACCGAGTTTTTTCTGCCCGAACTGGACGAATTAGGACTGGTGGACATGTGGTTCCAACAGGACGGAGCAACAGCACACACTGCACGAGCCACAACCGTCATTCTGAAGGCCGGATGACTTATTTTGCGCCACCTTGTATTATAACTGGTATTGTTACTTCAGTAGTAGTAGTAGATAGTATTAGTGGAAGCCGATGAAACGACACCAGCACAAGTAGCATAGTAAATGCCGTTTTTATGCCACATTCTCCTGAATACGTTGATGAGATCACTTTGAAAACCACTCTGAATTGTTGAGGAATTCGAGTTAGTTAACCACTGACATGTCAGAGAGTTCTTCGAAAGAAACGCGAAGATCTGAATAAAGAGTGCGAAACCAGACTCTAACCAGAGCCGGACACTCACAGAAGAAGTGTACCAGTGTTATGCACTGGGTAGATAAAAAGTTAAAATTTAATTAATAGAGTGAAATTTTATGCAAATTTTTAACTTTCCCATTCATTTTGAAAATCTCTAAAAAATGAATTAACTCGCGTTAAAATTCTCCCGTTAATTCAAGTTAGTTAAATATATAAACGAAAATTTTAAAAAGTTAAATCAATAGCAAAACAGGAAAAAAAAAATTTCTGTTTTTGCTATAGAAACTTCAACTCGTACATTAAATTTTAAACGACGTTAACTTTATAACGAGATTAACGAAGTTAAGTTTTTGGTTGACTCTCCTCGGATTAACGAAGTTAAATTCTTAATGAAATTCTTAATTAATGGTAGTATAACAGTTATTATTACTAATTTAATCTACTTTTTACAGATGCCAAATCTCCAACTTATACCAACCACATTACGTAATATCAAATAAACATTAATTATGAATAAATTGATAAGGACCAAATCAATTTGAACAGCACAAATGCAACATAATTCGTTTACAAACTATTTAAAAAACGCTTCCAAATACAACGCTATTCCATTTGCATACCGCAAAATTTCGAAAATTAAATTCATAAAAACTTTTCAGCTATTTGTTTTGTATACAATTTCGTTATTTTCATTTTCCATTTTCAATTTTCAATTTTCGGTTTAGATTTGCATTAAATTCCTGCATAGAATTCGAACTTCTTTCATCGTCATTGGTTTTTATTTCCTCGCTTAACATACCAACTACAGACATACATACATACATATGTATTATAATCACACTTGTATGTTTGTTGATGTATGTGTATGTGTGGGTTTATGAATTGCCAAAATCCTCGACCACACATAATGGACGTGTTTATTGCAAAAAGCTCATTATTCCCCACAGAGCAATCACATTTAGGTGAGAAATTATGAAAATTTCCTCCTCTCGAAATGATGAACACAAAATTTGGTTTTTCATTTAGCCACAAATGTTTCCCACTGACAACAACAACAACAGCAAATATTGAATTTGAATTTTCAACAGGAGAGTCGTCAAGAATGTGCTTCACACACATACACACACACGCACATACATTTTGCACAACCAACACCACCACACTGACACGTTTCGCTCGTTCGTTCAGTTCGAGTGCTGGAATCGAATCGAAATGAAGTGAATTGAAGTGAAGTGAATTGAGTTCAATTGAAATGAATTTGTGTACAACATTTTAACATTTATTAACATTCATTCGTTTGTATTCATTTTCAAATTAATTTGTTTAAAAATGCTTTTTAGGTATTTATTAAAGCTAAACCACTCAAATTGAAATATTTTCCATATCAAAAGTATTTCCAAATAATTGCAAAAATAATTCCAATTAAATTTAATGTGCGAAAATTTCAAATTGCAAATTAAAACCAATTAAAATCATTTCTTTGGGTATACAATGGTGACCAAAAATCAACGATATAATGGAAGTATATCGATTTTAATCCAAAAAGGACATCATACCTCACAAACATTTACAGCCTTATTATGATAATCGAAACGAAAGTTTTCATTTCGTTTGAAACTCATTCACTTTCGTTTTAAATTGCTATTATAAAGTTTTCAAAAGCTCTTTCGTTTTCTTTTCGTTGAGTCACGTATGTAGGCGATTGAGTGAAAATGAAGAAGATGAGAACCGAATGCTGATAAATTTGAATAGAACAACACTTAGGGAAACCGGGAATATTTTCACAATACCTGATCAGGAGTAAATTTTTGTCTATATGCTTCCGATTGTTCACTATACAATTGAAGGTGATAAATAAAATTGTATGCCATTTCAATTGGCTTTATTTAGGAAAATATTCATTTATCTCTTGAAATCCAACTTCCTACCGTTGCTTACGAACAATTTTAAAATTTTTCAGATTTTTAAGTAATTTCCGAATGAATAAAAATGTATTCAAAACCATTTTCGATGACATTTCACCTAAAACGAAAGCAAAAATGTATGTGAGTGAAACGAAATTTCATTTCGGAATACCTCTCAAAAATTCATTCGAGAGGTATTCCGTTTGTTTTCGTTTGTTCATAATAGCAATTTTCGTTTCACTCACAAATCAAAACGAAACGTAGTCAAACGAAAGTTTCATAATAAGGCTGTTAGTCTATAGCCAAACAAAAAACTCCATTCATTTAAAAATTTCGAATAGAATAACCTTCCTCGACTTAAACTGTTTTAATTTGGCACCGAACGATCTGTAAGCAATACATTCTTTCAAAGTGGCCAATAATGATGGGTGCAAAAATGTTGGCCACCAACCAGCTAGCAAACACAAAGTTGCGATGAAACGCGTTTGTTCGAACGGATATAAAATCTTAAAGGGTTCTCCTCGTCCTGCAGCCACCACTCACTCAGAGTTGTCTGTTTGCGCAGAGGTACACAACTTAGTTAACAAACTGCCCACCCAGCATGACTCCTTTAAAAAAAAAACAACGAAAAAGTTTACTTCATGTCGATCCATGCAGGCAGCTTCATGGAGGATATGCGGAAGCGTGTCCTTTGTGTGAGGAGAAGCGCAACTGTAAACCGGCGAAGCATGTGAATGTGGGCCACGAAAATCGAACTGAACTGGAGCAAGGATGATGCGAACGACAAGGACGAGGACGGACAACGAGTGCCAATAACACATGGCCACAGGGCTGGATTTACGAAAGAGATAAGACCACAGATTATTTTCCATGTGGGGCATATAAAATTTGATTAAATTCAAAATTCTAAAATGTTGTTTTTAAAATTTCGAAAATATTTAAATTCGGTATTTTTTAAAATGCATTTCAATTCCTTAAAGTTGGGTTCCCTTATGACTTCTCAGACCTGGAAAATCTCCTCGAATTGTTACTCTAAATACAACTCTGCACGCTTAACATTCGTAGTAAGTACCTCGATACGGAAAGTGTCTGAGTACGCGTTTCCGTACAGGATGTTGATGTCGACGTTGGAGTGGAGCGGTTGAGGTTGATTTTGAGTAGCAACCGAAGTAGGAGGAGCAGCAGCAAAATACAAAAACAACAAAAACAAAAAAGGAATAAGCAGAAGGACGCCATAAAAGCACTAACACCGTTACAAAATGAGACGATGTGTAAAATGTAAGTTAAACTTTTTGTTGAGTAGTTGGAGTTCAGCAGCGGCAGCGGCAGCTATCAGAATTTTGTTTGAAATTCTGTGACTCAGCAAATTGGTTCAAATGAACACCCAAAATCAATGAAAGTTGCTCCTCTTTCATGTTCTGCCATGGTTGGTTAGTTGGCTGGCTTGGCTGAAAGTGCTGCTGCTGCTGCTGCTGAGCTGCATTAGTTGAACGTGCGTGCTCTGTACGAGTTTCGGTAAGTTCTAAGGCTACCGGATTTAATTTTTATTTTTTTTTTTTAATTTGATGGTTTGGAAAATCGTCTTTAATGTTGGATATTTTAATCAAGTGTACAATATTTTTATTAAATTCATTAGGTCAAACAATTTAAAAAAATATATTTTTAGATTTAAAAGAAATTTTGTATATTTGGGTTCACCCGTAAGACCTAAACACCTTTAACAAGCAATTGAGTGTACAAGCTATAACTCGTTGTAGTATGTCAAGTCTATCCAGGCCGTTAATTCCAGCTAATCTCTTTGATCGATCCATTGCATTAAGTTCATTTATTTCAATATTCCATCGAGTCAATTTAGAACTTTTCGTTCAACCAGTTCATCCAGCCTATTATTTATTATATGCAATTCATCCAGTCTATCCCATCCAATCAACTTTTCTCCTCTATCTAGAACATAAAGTTCATTCATTGGGTCAAACAATTAAAAATATATATTCTTAGATTTAAAAGAAACTTTGTATTACGACTTTGTAGGACATTAACACCCTGAACAAGTAACAGTAAGTACAAGCTATAATCCAGACCGTTGAATCCGTTCAATTTTTTTTATCAAATCCATTCCATTCCATTAAGTTCTTTTAATTTAAATATTCATCCAGTTCATCCAATCAATTCAGACCATTTCGTTCATCCAGTCTATTATATATTACAAACAAATTATCCAGTCCATCCCATCCAATCGATCCTGCTTGTCCATCCAGTACATATAGTTCATTCAGTTCATTCGGTGTATGTATTTAGTCCAATCCATTCAGTTCACTTAGTCCATACAGAAGACAGAAGAGCAGATAGATATTGGATTACATATTATATGATATATTAAGTTCATTCAATTATTTATCCAGTTCAACCAGACAAGTCAGACCATTTCATTCATTCAGTACATCAAGTTCATCCTGCCTATTATACTATAATAGTATAATAGATTCAATTTATCAAGTCTATTGTAGCCCAATCAATATTTCCTGCGCATCTAGTACATAAAGTTCATTGAGTGCATCTATTTAATCCAATCCAAAGATAGAAAGTCATACAGACATTCGATTATATATAGTAGTAGATATGATATATTTACAAATATGAAAATCAAATCTTTCCTTTTGAAAATTTTATTAGACCTATAAAACCAAATTGAAAAAAGTTATACATATACAAATATTCATCGGTAAAACTTGAGCTCCCTTTTGTTTTACTTTTCCACAATCCGCAGGACAAAATCTTAAAACTGAACTACTTTTTATTATAACATCAATGAAATAATAAGGAGGAAATAATTAAAACGGTTGGTAGTCCTGACGCACTATTTTCGATTGAATGGTTGTACTCTAGTAACTGGAAGCTCCGTTTGCCACTAACGATAAAATCCAGCTAACGAACAATATTTAAAATTGGTTTTTAACGGCATTTTAAATGCAGGACTTCAAATCCTCGAGATTCGTATTTACCCGTTTTTCGGTTTTTTTTTTTTTGCTGGCTGGCTGGATGGGGCTTAGTATGTCAAATCGAAATTCGGATTTGTTGCCATTGTTCAACTGAGTTGGAAAATCAAATCAAAGTTTAGTTTTCCAAACCATAAAAGACGATCCGAAAAGCAATCAACAGAAGCAGAAGCAGAATCAGGAGCAGAAAAGAGAAAAACTACGGCAGAACTTTGTCAATAAAGACGTTTTGAACTGCAATCAAACTCATCACTTCAATTCGCACAATTCGCTTTCGTTTAAGACGACGACTGCTCCGGAACGAGAGAAATCTTACACAAACCCAAAACTAAACACGTACACACACACTCACATGACACACACACACTTTCACACAAGTTTCTGCAAACTGCAAACATTGGAAAGTTTGTGCCCGTATCTTTCAATGGCCTCAACCCAGCAGGAAACAATTGCTGCCTATCATCGACGACATGAACAAAGATGTCGAAGAAAACTCTTAGAATCAGAAGAATTTAATAAAATAAAATAGGTTTAAAGGTTTCTATACTGAGTCAAAAAGAGTTAAGAGTTTTAAAAATTTACAAATAAGTTTTCATAAAGGTCCTGCGAAAAAGTGTTTGTGAAGGATTGGAAAATGTCACAAAATTAATTGATACAATATTTCTATGTTCTAGTCCATGAAGCATTGCCTTAAGACCAATATTTCGAAAAAATTTATTCTAAATGTTCATTTTCGTACGAGGTGTATTCAAAAAGTAAGGTGACTTTCGATAATCGATTTTCTTATTTTGATATATTGGTACACTCGTAGCGAACATGTGTTTACAGTTTCAGCTATATAGCATGTTTAGTTTGTTTGTGAGAGGCATATCGGTTAGAAGTGTTTTGCAAGCTCGGCGATTTTGAATACACCTCGTATATAGTTCTCCGATTTGAGATAGATTCGAAATACGGTTGCAGTTTCTTTCATTAAAATAACTAATTCAGTGAAAAAAAATTTTAGTTATACCGAATCTTAAATACCCTTCGCCATTTTAGACATAAAAATCTGCTTTTTGTAAAACATATTTGCTAAATGATTCTATTATAATTAGGCGTTGTTCCTAACCGATCACGCCCATATTTTATTAATAATTTTTCGAACTGGTTATCTGCACTGAAACACTTTTCATTATTTTTTTGCCCGCATAAAAAGGGGGAGTTTGTATGGAAGGGGGAAGTAGTTTTAATCCGATCTTGTCCATCTAAAATCTGAAACTCCGCTTGAAGAACAGGCGGCCATGTGCCAAATTTCAGCTGCATATCTCTTTAACTAAACTTCGGCTCTAATCGCTAGGACACACAGACGTCCGGACGGACATCGTTAAATCGACTCATACATCGAAGCTGATCATTTACATATATATGAACATTGTCATACCTATCACGCCTCCTTATGAACGAGTCAAATGGAAGAACAAACTAAATATAGCCTGCGTTACATGCTTGCGTTTGGTGAAGGGTATAATAATTATACAAATGGAGTCTCATGTATTTTCAAACTTACCACAAGTTTTCCTTTCTTTTAATATTTTTCCTTTTACTTTTTATATTGCCACTAAACTCTTTCAGGCCAAATTTTATCTTTGCACTACGTTTCTGAGCTCAAGCGGTGGCCATTAAATTGATCGATCCAACCACGCCTATTTCAAAATCGATGATCGACCATACTAACTCGGTTAATAAATGTTAGACTTAGCAATATGAGTGAAATAAACGATTTATTTCATAATTTTCATTATTTTTAAGGGCAATAGGTTTGCATATTTTAATAAGCCTATTGAGTCTTCTAAATCCATTACTATACTTATATATATATAATATATGAAAATCATAATCGGTTTAGGCATGAAAAGATAACAAAAGGCAGAAATACTCGTAAAGTCATGTAGCACAAAAAAATATGTATTAAAATATATGCAACAAATCTATTGAAGCTTTCCACTGTCCAAATGAAAAATATATTAAAAATTATAGATACTGCCACAATTTTGTATCGTATACGTTTGCATCTTATATGTACATACGAGTACACATATATACAAATGAATCTATGAATATTATAAATTATTGTGTATCGAAATTTTATAAACAAAATAAACAACAAATCTCCAATAAACAAAGAACATACACAAAAATGTCATTTAGTTTCCATCATATCATTCCAAACCAAAGAAAGTTTTATGATGTGGCAACGTAGAGAACAGGGCTACAAGAATGCATGAAAACTGATTGATATTTATATGTGGCAGTCATTTTATTTCGTTAGTAATACATTTAAGAATAAAACAAAAGAGTAACAAAACTTGAACTACCAACAATTTCAAATCCAATAATTTGTATATGGCTTGCACAGATTTTATATACACTCGTATGTATAAGTAAAATTCACCTGCTGCTCTTGAAGATACTTTTTTTCTTCAAATATTAACACATTGTTGCAGCAAGAAAAATCGAAAAAGAAAAAGAAAACTTTTCAAAAAGTAGGTAACTGCAGAACGTAGTAGTCGAAAGTTGGAGTGCTCCGCTCCGTTGGCATCTCATCTAGCAGCGCATTGTAAACACATTATGAAGATGGCAAAAATGAAATTTCAGTTAGGAGATATCGTTATTACCATGTGACAAATGTTGCATCACCAAACCAAAGTGCTGCGACGGCAATTTCCACTCTGTGCATGTTAGTAGCTGTGAGTGTGAGTCTCTGTGTGTGTGCGTGTGTGTGTGTGCGATGTTACCACAAGTGTCACATCTTAACGTCATCGCATTCAACATGCTGAAGTTGCATGCAGCTTCGCTCGAATGCAGTAAGCAGAATTTTGTTTCCTTCTTCTTCTTCTTCTTCTTCTTCTTCTTCTCTGTTTGAAACGAAATTAATGTGAGTTTCTGCTGCTGCCGCTACTGCCGCTACTGCTGCTGTGACAAAGCTTCCAAAGTACATACGAGTAAACTCTGATGTCGAATGGCATTGCTGCTGCTGCTTTTAGATGCGCTTTGCGATATGTTGCCACGATGTGATGTCACATCGACATATCAACAATTTGACTACACATGTTTTCCGCTTGAAGAGTTCAATTTGTTCTGAATTAGTTTTTCGGTTTTTCAGTTTTTCTTTTCTTTTTTTTTTGGGATTGTGTTCAAAGTAGTTTTTTGTAATTCTTTGTTTTCTCGTTAGTACTTAGGTACGATTACATTATTCAAATAAAATTTATATCTAGCGGAGAGGTTCTGGCCGGGATTAGTAATTCTTAAATCAACTGCAAGGAAAAATTCTATGTAGGATGAAACTTAATAAATAAAACTTTTTATATAAGGACCGTAGAGTACCGGCAAGTTTCGTTAACATTTTCTTTTTTTTTTTTAGGTGACATTGCAACACATGCCGGGCATTCTCTAATATTACATAAAACTAAAAAGTGATATATCGGCTTAAGAATTATTCCATTAATTGATGAAAAAGCATTTACTGTTATTGTTATTTACTGTTATGGTTATTTCTATAAATTTAAATATCTAATAAACAAAATTTTTTAAATCGTATTAAAACGTTAATATTTACACAGATCTAGAATGTATTCAGTTGTATCTTTGGATTTGTATTACCAATAAGGGAAGAAAATTTTATATCGATATTTTTGCGATAATATCGGTATTATAACATCGATGTTGCAGAAATCGATTTAAGAATTCTTCCGTTCTATTTTAATCCGATATATCGAGAACTAATATTTTAATACAAAATTTTCAGATACTTTGAGAAATTAAAAAATTGTATCGTTAACGAAAGTTTGCTGACGATAGTTTATTATAACTTTTTCAGGTTACAAAAATTTAGTTAAAAAAACGTGCTCTTTTGATTTAAAATGAAGAAAAATGATTTAAATTTTATTGCAATCTAAATCTAACTTTTAATATCGTTAGTTTTCTGTTCGATAAATAGAACAATCGATGTATTTTTTTTTCTTTAATATCGATACTAGCAACATCGTTAATTTTTAATTCGATATGGCATGCCTTCTAAAAAGGCACAAATATAACATACAGGGTTTCGCCCTGTGACATACTTATTCGACATTTGATCACATTTATTTAACTATACTTTATATATATGCTATATTTATTAATTTATCAATAAAACTAGCGAATGCCCGGCATGCGTTGCAATGCCACTTAAAAAAAAATGTTTGCAGAACTTCCCGGTACTCCCGTTAGTAACGGAACTTCCCGCTACTCCCGTTAGTTGTCGGATCTTCCCGGTACTCACCGTTGTAGCGATTCTGAGTTACGGCTGTGAAGTTATCGGCATACAAACTCAGAAACAAAATCCAAATATTTAGGAGCAATATTAGCAATGTAATCGTATATTATCACGTAATTAATCAAATTGTGGGCGTTATAAGTGGGCGTGGACAATTTTGTATATTCTGTTATTCTTCCCGGTGCATCCCGTTACATGTTTTCTATATAGCGTATCAAGTTTCTGAGCAAATGGTGGTAGGCGTAAAAATGATCGACCCTTTTTTTGAAAGTATGCGTTAAATTGATTCAACCACGCCCATTTCTGGGAAAGTTATCGACAGTGCCAATACAAACTCAGATACCAAAATTTCAGATTTTTAGGAGCAATATTAGCAAAATAATCGAATATTTTAACTTAGTTTTACAAATTGTGGCGTAATAGGTGGGCGTGGCAAAATTTTCTTTGACTACCCGCCTTTATTATTTTAATTTGCATCTCGCCTATATCCTCATTTCTTCTGGTGATTTCTTATTCACAATAATGTTCTTCCACTATTCCGGACGCATAATGTTCACGCAGCTCATTCACTTATTCTTATTATGCGTGCGGCTCCTCAGTCCAAACTGTAGACGATATCAAGAAATTTTGATTTTCTTATTTTTTCTTGAAGTTGTATACAAACTTTTCTTTCCGAATTTTAGTTAAACTTATATTGAAAATTTGATTTCTGTAGCTGTTCTGTAGAGTCAGGTAGCTGCCAGAGGACTATGACGTCATATGAAAATTGTAAATAGTAAAAAAAAAATATTGTTTTCTATTAAATTGTCTTTTTGAAATCACACAGAAACTTCATTTTTTTGAAAGTAATAAACTATGGCAACATCGTATTTAAAATTTTTACATATCTCAACGATTCTGACGTAATGGCGAAAACTGAAAATTGTGTAGAAAATAGTTCATTTATGTTTAAAAAGTTTACGCGATTGAAGAAGTAATTTCGTGTCGACCTGTGTAATTAGTTCAGTAATATAATTTTGATAGAAACATTTTATGAAGCATACTACAGTAAGCACTTTATTTAGGTAAATACATAGAATAATGATGTATGGTATTTTAACGTTGATTTAGCCAAAAATTCTCTTACTCAGGTATTCTATTTTATTTAATTAAAATTATACATTTTTGACTAACTCAAGAGATGCATTTATTTTCCTAGCCAAGTCCCACTTCTTCATATTCCAATGCACAACTTATTTCAAACACAAATAAACAACTTTACAAGTTTATTCTCCAAAAGCAACAAATTCTCAAATAAGAGACAATAAAAACATGTTCTTTAAATCGCTTTTTTAATGATAAAACTTATTAAAAGGCCAATTTAAATATCATATCAATATTATGTAAATAAAGCGGAGGTTTCTATATAACCTGCCCGCTGGTACCACGCTGGCCTTATCGCGCTGGCCCTGCTCTTTTAATCAAGTGACAAATAACCACAAGCAAAGAAAAGAAGGTTTCTAAACAACAACAAGAACAACAGCAAAACAAATAAAAAAAACAACAAAAGTACACACAAAGCTACAAAATACGAGCATTTGAATTTACAAATTTTTTCCAATGTTGGCTTTAATTGGTGATTAACCACCTATGGCGGATACTGTTTCATTTTGGCCATCGCGCAGCCGTAGCAGCAACAGCAACAGCAACAAATACAGATACATCACACAAAACAAAAGAAAAGAAAAGAATAAACGAAAAACAACAACAAAATTTATTCAATTTGGTTTGGTGTCGTGCAACACAGCGCTCAGCTTTTGTACAGCAGCGGCGGCAGCGCATGGGTTGCATGTGACGCAGCGCGCAGCAAATGCAGCGACTGTCGAGATGCAGAACGCTTTCTGGATCGTGGATCGTGTTTAGCGTTAAAGTTTTTAATAAAATGAGAAAGAATCCAGTTTAGAAAATATAACGAAATTACGTTTTTCATGCAGCCTTATCAGCCATTCTAAATTCGAAGAGAAATAAAGAAATAATATATTAATAAAATAAAAAATTGCTGGATTAAAAATCTTCCAGATACTTGTAATGCATTTTTAAATTTCGTTATATTTCAAAGATAGTTTTAAATTGTTTCGCATGTGTCGATTTTGACTTCAAGAGATTTTGGAATGGCCGATATTTTGAACTTTTTACCAGTTCACATGCCGTGCTAACAACTGCTGCTGCTGCCAGCAAACTGTGGCAGTGATAACGTCAAAAGCATTCAAATGGAAATAGGAAAGTTCTGGGAGTGTTGTTGGACTATTAGAAGACCGCTGCGCAGCGCTGTGCCACGCCACGCCACGCCAAGCCGGCTGCGCTGTGCTGAGCTGGTGGTGCAGCAACCTGCTTCGCGCTTCATGTGCTTCAATGCTGCTACAAAAAAAAAAAAAGCTAAATTACGAACTGGGAGATAGTTGCAATGCATTCCGAAAGATTTATGGGAACACGATGTCGATGCCAGTCGCTCGGTCGGTCGGTTGGTCGGATGGTCGGATGGTTGGTTGGTTGCTGCCTATGGCTCATCTAGTTGTTGTTTTATTTGTTTGTTGGTCTTTTTTTTCTCTCGCGTTGTTATGGAGAAGGGTTTGCAGCAAGTGGAATTCTCGCAATGATTTGGAAATTAATTTCGATGACCGTGTCATGAGATTTGTCATGTGGCAATACATTAAATAAGATTATCGTGTAAGAGCCAAGTCAATCCTAATGCCATGCAAATTATTGCGTTTAGAATTTAATGTGGAATTTAAATGGCAATTCGAAAAACTAAAACCGTATCTAATTGCATATCCCATAGATTGTTGCTTCGACTGATTATAGAAATATGCAACGGACAGTAAACAATCCACATGGATCGAATTATTTAATTTAATTTTGCAAAAACAAAATTTGTGCAGAACTTATCTTCAAAGTGGACATAACGAATTCAGCAAATAATTACCTCAACCTAATTTATTTAAATTTGAGCATCTCCCTCCGCTGTTCTGGCAGAAGTAAAAGCGTTGTCATGCGCAGCGACTAACCGACCGACCGACCGACGGACACAATCCACGACCAATCAATTTAAAACTCCTGATGTTAATCTGATGTTATCGTTTACCCTCGAGTTAAAATTCATTTGAATATCCAACATCCTATTTCAATTTAAATTCAAATCCGCAAACATTCTCATCTCATCCAGATTCACATCCAATTCCGCCTTACACAGTACACACATACATACAAACATACATATATACAACCGTAAGTAAGGAGCCGCAATCATCCAGTACCACTTACAATGTGGAGCAGCGGCGATAAGCATCTTCCCAATGGCCATGCGGTGTGGTGCGCTGTGTAACTTATTTATACACCACATTAACAGGAACTAAAAGGATATATTATTTTTTTTCTTTGGCAAAATTTTTTTTAAATCTATTAAATAAACTTTTTAATTACAATTTGGAACCCTTTAAATCTTATTGTTTGATTTGATTGATTTGATTGATTTGATTGATTTGATTGATTTGATTGATTTGATTGATTTGATTGATTTGATTGATTTGATTGATTTGATTGATTTGATTGATTTGATTGATTTGATTGATTTGATTGATTTGATTGATTTGATTGATTTGATTGATTTGATTGATTTGATTGATTTGATTGATTTGATTGATTTGATTGATTTGATTGATTTGATTGATTTAATTGATTTGATTGATTTGATTGATTTGATTGATTTGATTGATTTAATTGTTTTAATAGATTTGAGTGACTTAATTTCATTACGTCGACTGATTAGATTTATTTTATTGTTTTGATTCGTTTAAATTATAAATATATCACACATACAATTATATTTTTTTATATACATACGGAGTATCGAAGTTTCGACCATGACACGTTAAATTCTTTAGTAGTTTTTTTTCCCCGTTACTTTAGGTTAGCTGACAAAGTACACCGGCGAGTACGCGAATGTACATACATATATATGTGTGTGTTCTAACACAAATACGCGCTCAAACTAACACACTAACAACGTCATCCGCTGGCGATGCGAAATTGTGATTCCAATTTAATATCACCAAAAATGTTCAACTAATCTAAATTGGAATTTTTATATTTAATTAATCGGTTCTGTTGGCGGTACAATCAGCAGGAGCAGCAGAAGCCGCAACAACGATTGAATGCGGAAAATTTTCTTTGTCATAAAATGACAATTGTTTTGTTGGTGTTAGTGTTGGAATGCGATTCCAGGAAATATGAAACGATTTACATTTGATTATTTTAATAGATGAATTTCAGATACGCTCGTGATGTGTTAACATAGATCTGTACGTTAAAAAAGACAGAAATCAGTCATTGAAAATTTAAGTATACTACTTTAATATTTGTAAAATGTATAAGTATCCTTAAGATACATTCAAAAAGATGAAAATTCTTTCTTAAATTAGCTTCAAGATATTTTTTCATGACTGCATCCATAACCAAATAATTTATTTTTATTTCAACCGCTAACGATGCACTTCTTTGATTGCAACAACTTTTATCTTGCAACAAACAATTGCGGCATGCAAGAAAATTGATTTTATATTTTCTTTAAAAAAAATTTAAAAAAAAATTGCGATCGTTTATTTTGCGCTTATCACGAAAATCTGTCAACCATCAGAATTGATCTGCTGGCAATAACGGCTGCAGCCGCAGCAGCATCGGTCAAACTGTGCTTGCCGCATGCTGCACACGATCTTAGCTCGTTGCTGAAACGTGGGTTGCAATTAAATGTTTGCTTTTGTTCTTCGAGTCAAGTCAAGTCGAGATGGGCTCGACGATCGCCTGATTCAACCTGCTCTCCTTCGTCTTCGTCGTCGTCTTTTTCTTGTCGCAATCAATCGATTTATTTTTCTATAGGTTTTCTTAAGTAGCAACATCTTTTTTTTCGTACACGCTTTTGTTGTTGTTCTTCTCATTGTTGTTGTTGTTGTCATCGTGATCTTATCAGTGCTCGTATTGTACTTGTTTTATTTTACATACCATAAATGACATTTATGGTGTACGTTTGTATCTCGTTTACAGAAGTTACTGAAACCTTGACGAGTGCACCAGCATCGAATGGATCGTGCATCTTTAATGCTAAACTAAATTAATTTTGAAATGTTTCTCAAAGATCGCTCCTGAAAGATTTCTTCTATGTAGAAAATTATAAATAACATATAACAAAGGCATGATAAGTTAAAAGGGCACGTTAAATTAGGGCAGAGCGATCAGAAGACCAAATTAAAATTTCAGTATACTAAAATTTTAACTTTTCGATGTTTCCTACAATTCTGTAATTTAAAAATACGTATACAAAAATTTTGTTTAATTTTCTAACATGAAAATTGTTGAGGTTTGAGATCCATAAATGGAGTAGATCTTAAGAATCATATGCTTATTTATGAATCCAGATGTAGAAGCCGACTGAATCTGAAATCAGGTACAAGCAGATCTGATCTGAGCAGACTAATTATATTACGGATTCGATCAGAAATGATCATAAATATTAAGAAATTATTGCATTTGAAACAAAATATTTTCAGAGGTGACCTTTTTTCAGACATTAAGTGGATTCCTATAAACGCGAAAACTGGAAAACACGAAAAGTTTCGAAAATTAAATTTTTTTAGATAAGTCAATTGTTTTTACTTCGTGTTGCCCATTCAAACCGAAAAAAAAGTGTTTAGAGGTGAACTTTTTCAAAAACATTAAGGGGATCCCTTTAGACACGAAAACTGAAAAACTCGAAAAAGCGAAAAGTTTCGAAATCCAGCAAATGATCAGTAAATTCTTTTTTTTTTAATTAGCAAAGCCGGCACGAACTAGTTAAAAAGTTAAAGTTAGAGATAAATTTTTTGCTAATCCTTTACTTTCCTGTGTATTTCGAAAATCACTCAAAAGTTAATCAAACCCGCTAACTAGTACGTTAAATTTTTAACGACGTTAACTTTGTAATGAGATTTTTTTTTAACTTTCTCGGATTAACGAAGTTAAATGTTTACTTAACGATACCCAACTATATTAATTAGTGTAATTGAAAAATACAACAAATTTAAATTTTTCAGGAGAGTGCACAGTACACTCACTCACTCAAGGCATTTGTTCTACTATTGAACTGAGAAGTGAGTACTTCAATATTTGAAATTTAAATTTAATATTCTAACTGGTAAATTAGTGTTGCCTATTGACAATTTATAATTAGTATTGCATGTATTTGATTTTGACTTCATCAAGTATGTAAGCTGTAAAATATTTGTTGCAAAATAACTTGTTTTATTTATGGTTTATTTTTACGAGTTTTATAACAGAAACGCAAATTTGCTTTTATTATTCAACAATTTTATAACTTTAATATGAAAAGTTCACTTTTTTTTGGCATTAATAGTACTTGTTTACATACATGCAACACTGAAATATACGATAAACTTTTCGAGGCTGTTTTACGACTTATTTACTTTGAAGATTTTCGAGCCTTTCGAAAACTATGTTTCATATAATTTTCAACAGTAATTGTCGAGGGTCAAAGAGTTTCAAGGTTTTCGAGGTATTCTCGCGTTTAAAGGAATGCCCTTATAGTTTCTAAGCAGATTTCCTAAGCAGTTCGAATTCGTGTAAACTTATTTTTAATTTAGAGTACTTCTTTTGATAACAATTCCAAGTACAACATTTTGCGGCTATATCCGCAAGGGATTGTTTAGTTTGCTTAATGCGGAACATTTAAACAACAATTGTTGCACCTACAATTTTAAATCGCCCTTTAAACACTCCTCGTCGCCGCTGTGTTGTTGGCAGACAGACTGTGGTAAGTGCATTCCGCAGGATGGTATTCCATCAACTTCAACTTCCGCTCTATGTTCAGCATGGCGCGCGAATGTGTTTTTGTGGGCTGCTGTTTGCACACAAATGCCTCACCTCACCACGCCACGCCACGCCTCTTATCGTCACGTTCTGTTCTGTTGTGTTCTAATAACGAAGTTTTTGGCAATAAAGCAACTTTTATTTGTTATCTTTGGATGATGCACTCCTCCTCTTAATATTGCTTTTTGCCATCGCTGAAGCTGATTGTTGGCGCGCGCGTTACGTTCCGTTTCAAGTGCCACTCAATCGCTGTTGTTAGTGGTGTTTTTGTTTTTGTTGTTGTTCTTGTTGTTGTTGTTATTGTTTCCGTTATTGTGCGAATGCGGATGAATAACCGTATGGAATGAAAAATCCAGGATTCAAGCCAAGCCAAGCTCTGGCAGTAAGTTTTCCATCCATTACTGTGTAGCACGTTGTTGGCTTTGCAAAGTACATTCAATTGATTTCAAAAATAGATTTAAAAAATTTATTTATTTATTTTTTATATTAAAATTTTAGCAAGCATTAAAAGGCTAACAATTTTATTTTTTTTTTGTACAAAATCTATTTGACCAATCCAGCCATGGTGTAACAAATATAAAGTGAAGAAAGTAGAAAATTGTCCCTCTTTTCCGAAATATTATTTCTCTCTTTGAAAATTTAATGAAGGCAGAAATCGAGGTGAGTTCTTACTTTCCTAATCTTATACAATATTATGCAACCATGATTCCAGCCAAAAATATATTTTCTTTTTGACACCGTATCATACTAACTTTGAGGTCTAATGGCGCTAGTATGACTAATTCAAACGACAGTTTGAACAAATTTCTTTCAACTTATACTCTCGGAAATACTTTTTCCAAATGTTGAAAAATTTTCGTACAGAAATTCTCAATTTATTCTTATTATGTTCAGAGTGAACCTTTGATTCTCTTACTGAGATATTGACCACCATGAAAAAAGAGTTATATAGTAGAAAATAATTATGGCAGCTTTATTATCTTCAGCTTATTATAAATTTGCTATCCAAACCAATATGGCTTATATTAGAACTTAACTTCTGATTAAAAAATTTAAGTTGACATACCAAATTTCATGTAGATATCTCTCATAGTGCAGCGGTAATCAATAATGGACAAATGGACATCTTAAAATCGAGATTTAATCATGTATTTAGAATCTAACTCTATATTTTAACTCTACCTAGGTGAGGAAAAGTCCCTCTCCACCTCGAAAAATGTCCCTCTCCACCACCACCTCGATATAGTTTTTCTTTGTTAAAATTAAATTTTGTCCAATTGCCATGGTTGCTACAAAAACATTAAGTAAATTAAAACAACAAAGTCGTAGTTGTCAAAAGGCAAAACACAAGCTTAGAAATAAAACAGAAATCGAGGTGAGTTCGCTCAATTTGCGTTCTCATTTGTACTTTCCATGGTTTATACTCAACTAAGGTTCACAGATAATTTTCAAATTCAATTGATTTCATTTTAAAGTCAAAAATAAATTTATTGAATTACCAGCCTCCATTGAGTACCGTGCGTCGGTCGGCGAGTGATGCGCAGCATTTATAGTGTGTTGATTTTGCTCTTGAAAAATATTACTTTCGCAGGCAGCAATAATTTTAATTGCTTTGGCTGTACTAGCCGCGACGGTGGCGGCGTCGACGGCGGCGGCTTACGGCTTCGCGCATTCGCAAAAGTTAAATGGCAAAAGTTTTGTTCGAAAGCTTAAAACTTGTTGATGTGATTGTTCGCGATTTACGCGCATTTGAATAAAATAAAAGTTTCAAGACTTTTGCCAGCAGTTTGCACGAGTCCTTTTCTGTCCTTCTCTGCATTTCGATACAAAATCGCTTTTAGGCATTCATGAAACTATTTGAGTAACTTTTTCGTAATCGAACCAATATTCAAAGATGATTTTACAATAAATCACGAGTTTGGTAATGGGGTGGGGAGGGGGTTGGGGGCACTCTTACTTAAATACTAACGGCACATGCAGTCTGTTGGCATTATAAATGCACCAACAAACACACACCCACACTAAGTACACCCAGTCATCGTGCTGCTTCTTCAATGCTCAATGCCAAACGCATATTTCGGTTTGGAGCAGTTGAGGTGGAAAATTTATAGGCAACACTTGCTCGTTCGCTGAATACTCTGCCACGCCGTGTTGCATTAGAATTGCAAATTTCTGGCCAAATGTTAGATTTGGTAATTGAATTTGCGGCAGCACGCATTCGGGGGTGAAATCTATTTTGAATTATTGAAATACAGTTTGACGCATTTGACCAACAGCGGCGAAATGATGTGTCAAAATAGAAAATTTGGAAATTGTGCACACATCGCAAACCAGGGCTGACAAGATTTCATTTATTGCATATATTGTATTATGAGAAGATATATAGAAGTTAAAGCACAAAGATAAAAGTTTTTTATATGATCTGAATTTTATAAAATTCCATATACATATATATTTTAAAACAATTAATCTTGGCCAGGCTACCATAGACAGTCATTTCATTAAGCATTAAAAGAAATAATGATAATGATTCTTTTCTTTTCTTTAAACTTCACTCTGGACTGCGATCAAAATGTCAGTTCAATACTAAAAAAGCAACTTTGAAGACAATTACCTGGCATTGTACTGCTTATCTCAATGGACATTTCATTACATTTGAAAAAGTAATGAATAATGGAATGCAAACTTCATTATAATTGAAAAAAGGTAATGAAAAATTTAAATACAAATTTCGATATATGTACTTGTTATTGAAAAATTCATTAGTAATGAATTATAATTCAAAAATAATAATTAAAATTGAAAATTTTCATTTTTTCATAAATTTTTGAATGAAAACCTAAATTCATTAGCATTATAACTACAATTTGTATTTATTCTTAATTTGTTTGTTTTAATCGACCGAACTCGATAAGAAATAATTTTGTTTACTATGGAGGCGCCTCTTCCATGAAATGTCAATTTCCACATTTCTTCATTTGATTCTCATTACTTTTTCAGTGATAATGAAGGAATGATGATAATGCTTGCGGACACAATACCGCCTTAGATTAGGCTGGTTCTGTTGAAACGGACCGGTATCTAAAGGAATTGCTCCAGCTATTTTCAAAAGCAGAACTATTTAATGACATTAACAAAAACATTAACACAGACATTGCTCCTAAAAATTAAAAAATTCGATATCTAAGTTTGAATAGGCACTGTCGATAACTTACCCAAAAATGGGCGTGGTTGGATCAATTTAACGTCCACTTTTAAAACAAGGAAAATATACGATAATTTTGCTAATATTGCTTCTAAGTTTGTATGGCTACTGTCGATAATTTTAGCAAAGGTGGGCGTAGTTGGAACTATTTAACTAAGAATCGCTACAACGGGGAGTACCGGAAAGTTCCGCTAACTAACGGGTAGTATCGGGAGTACTCGTATATAAAAATTTATATACTTGAATAAATTAATTTCAAAAACAAACATTTTCTTTTTTTAAGTGGAATTGCAACGCTTGCCGGGCGTTCGCTGGTTTGTGGTTTAGGTCAAGTTATAATAGTATAAATTTTAATTTCACTAAATTAACAGATTTCTTAGTACTCTTTCTAGGTACTCAATATACAAACCATAATAATTCCAATAATTATAAAATTTCCATATATCAAATCAATTACCGTGCGAACGAAATTCACAGCTTATGGGCAGCCCTGCAAATATCCCAATGAATAGTATCGCCCGTGCATGTTCGGGCGAGTATGCAATGTTTTCATGTGGCCGTGGCCGCGTGTGTGTGTGTGTGTTGTGTCTGCGTGTGAGTGTATGGGTGTGTGGCAATTTAGATAATGCATGGTTAAATTCTGTTCAACATTCATTTGCATTATCATTCTCGCGTTGTGCTTTTGGAAACTGTTTTTGTCTCGTCCTCGTCCTGTGATGGAAAGTTAAAATAGGATTTGCACTAAAATCGGTTGCCGTAATGAGTTTTAATTGCGATTTTTTTTTTGTATACTCAAATGCGTTCTGTGAATTTGGATGTGTTGGTTTACGTAAGTACATATATATATATATATAGTATATGTTTTGTATTTTGGTTTGGCGGTGAATTCGTTAAAATAAAGTTAATAGTTTTTAGCCAATAATTAGAGTTGAGCTTAATTACAAAATGTTGAACAATATTTTATGGAACATTTGGTAAATCTAATTGCAAGTTTTTAAATGTTTGTTTGTTTAAAAAATAAAGTACAATAATTTTTCATAATTTTAATAAATCAAAAAATTTTACAAGATGGGACAAAAGCCATGGCTAGATAGAAGATCAGGTCATAATCAAAATTTTTAAAATACATGCTATCTGCGATAGTATAAATAATCGAATATTTTATGTATACGAGGGTAGTCCGATTAGAACTTAGCCCACACAAGAACATAGTCTCCTTTTAGCTTGATACCCTTGAAGATGTGATGCACCAACTTCTCTAACCCATCTAAACAAAAAATTTCCTCCAGGTCTGCAAAGTAAGCCTCCATGGGGCTTAAGACTAGATAGAGTTAAAGTTGATGTGAGCTGGTATGGGACCATAGCTCTCAGTCAAGTGAGTCTAAGTACATATCAGACCACCCTCCTATAACAATAATATATTTCAACAGATTTTAGCCTTGATAACACTTTTGGTTGCTTTTTTATAAATTCTATAATAAAGAATTTTTTCCCTTTGCAAATTTGTTTATGTTCTTTACATTACTTCACTTTGTAACATTAAAATTAACATTAATAACATTAAACCAATCACTTTGTCATGTAAAATTGAAAACAGCAATTATAGGCTTACAAATGTGCTTTCACAGAAAATTAAAATGCGACTGATTTCTGTTTTACGATTTTAATAGCTTTTAAATTGCTGCAATTGCAAACCGCAAACGTGCAAAAATATATGAAACAGTATTTAACTTTTAATACCCTACACAAAGGGCATGGACGGGCTGAAGGGTATGTTGAGTTTGGTATCAAATTTGTAATGTAAATGAAAATATAACGTCTTAGTAGTCAAGTTAAGCTGGATATTCTACGAGTTGTTAGTATTATTACCTGGTATAATCCCTCTACCGACAGAAAGACATTTGGGACCTAGTTACTCTCTTTTTAATCTCGTCTTCTCATTCAAAATTCAATATACTCATAAATATTCAGCATTGGATTATGAATCAGTTAAGCGATATTTATTCATTTATTCATATAGGAAAATTCTGTTCATCCAACTTTATGTCCATCAGTCCGAGTTATTAAAGACATCGTTTTAAATAGAGACAAAAATTGTTTCCATATACAAAAAATAACTCTAGAATGAGCAAAATTTAACAAAGACCACGTCTACCTTTCATACAAAGAATTCGTTTTTAAAGTCAAAAATTTTAAGTTCAAATAATCAGTTCTAATCTAATACGAGTATAAAATGTTTGATCCAAGCTAACTCTCAGATAATGTAGGGTATTTGAGCTTATGCATAGCCCAAACATTTCTCTGGCTAGGTTTGAATTTGAAATCATTTCTTGAGTACATATTCCTTCATTGCTAGCCATGTGGAAACCCATATAAATACTGGATTTCTCTATTTTTTGTTAAAAGTTCTTCTAAGAATATTAACGAATACTCAACACTCAAAACGAGAGATGTCACAAAAACCGACATTGAAGGATTTTGTGCGTATTCCATTGGGTCTCTTCTACATCGTTGGAATCCGACTCATATGGTGGGACTCTGAAGAGTTTTTCCAAACACGAGATTGGCTTGGTTTTACTTGGTTCCTCATAAGTTTTAGTATCAACCTCTGGGCTAAAGTACAATTTCTGATATATGAAGATCTGCCCACACCGTTGGATGTTACAGCCTTGGTTGTTTATTGGACTTTTGCGGTTAATGCGCTCGCCAAGGGATTTACAGTTTGGATAGCAAGACGCAAACTTGATTTGGTCCTAAAGAAAATGCTGAAACGTTTTCCAAAAACACAACAGCTAAGCGATGAGTATCTTATGGATGATCATTTGATAAAGATACATCGCTACTGTAAATATCTGACGATATACCATTTGTTGACCACGTCCATGTTCAATTTGTTTCCTGTCATACAATCGCTGCTGAAGTATTTCGTTTATCCAGAATCGGAGAATCCGGCATTTGAGTATGCATTACCATTTAAAATGGCGTATCCGTGGGACGAGCGCGCTCCATTGGGTTATGCGATTGCCTACACCACGGAAGTGTTGGGCTCCTACGAGGCATCGTGTTTCTTTTTGGGTTCCGATCTACTGTTGATCAGTCTGGTCCATCTGACCAATATGAATTTACGATATTTAACCAAGCAAATACTTCAGTTTAAGCCAAAGAAAACGGACGAAGATATTCGAGTTATTGGCGAATTGTTGTCCTATCATGATGAGATCTTATCGTAAGTACGAGTAGTCTGCTGTGTAGAGAGTGGAATTTATTAAGGATAAGAATTATAAGTACAAGATCTACCCAAATTCATATGAATCTTACAGATACAGCGAAACAATTGATCAGGCTTTTAGCCTCTCAATTCTGATGAACTACATCGCTTCTTGTCTGGTCACATGCTTGCTGGCTTTTCAAGTGGTCGCTGGTACTGAGTTTGCAGATTTGATCAAGTTTCTGGCATTTCTCATATCCACTTTGGTGCACGTTTATTTCATATCACTTTTTGGATCGGAAATGATTGATTTGGTAGGTTATATTGAAACTACTTAGAGCGTTTAAATACTTTATTTAAATACAATTTAGAGCACCGGAATTAGTGATGCCTTCTGCCAGCATCAGTGGTATGAGGGCAATCTCAAGTACCACCGTTTGTTTCCCCTGCCCATATCACGCGCCCAGCGATCCGCGCATTTGACCGCATTCGGTTTCTTTGATATATCAATGGAATCCTTTAAATCGGTAAGACTTATTCCCAACTAAGTTTAAGTAAATATTTAATATTTTTTATTTGCAGCTGATGACGACTTCATATCAATTTTTTACATTAATTAACAGTTCGTACGAGGAAGCGAATTGAGCTGGCTTCTCATAATGTTTGAGAATTTTAAAATTAAATTTAGTAGAAACAAATTTGTTGATAGAAAAATAAATGCTTATCGAACACTTGCCTCACAAGCTACACAAACAATTAATATATCAAGTGAAATGGTTCTTGAGGACTGAGAGCTATGGTCCCATACCAGCCCACATCAACTCTTAACTCTAAACTCTAATATCAAGTTATTTTTCATATCACATTTTGTGGTTTCCCTGATATGATTTCAAATTTAAAGGCACTCAAAAAGCAAACGAATCTTCAGTATCCTGTCTGCCCATACCTTAACTATCCCCGTGGTGCACCGTGTCCCGGTATCTTTAATGCCGTTCCATTTAAATGCAATTTTTAATTACGAATTTATTTTCGCAATTTCATCAAAGGAGTTGCTTGAGTTCTGTCGTAGTGCATATAAGCTTAAATTGCATTTAATTTCGTTTTATTGTGGAAATATTTCAATTATTTACTTTTAAATATTTTACGATTTTAAACAGGCCGCAACTCAATCGCAGCGGCGCTTTAAATCAACAACGCCCAGTGCAGGCCGCTCCGTTCCGTTCCGATTCACCACCAACCATTTATTCATTCAACCGTCCGTCCGACCGTCCGTCTGTCCATCCGTCCGCCGATGCACTGCTCTGCACTGTATTGTTATAATATTAAATTGTTTTTCAATTATTTTATGGGTTATGGTAATATTTACTTTAATTAAAAAGCAAATACCTTTCAGCTGCAGCGATCAGGAAGGCGTTCACGCACACGAACATACGCATTAGAGTGGTTTCAATAAAATTTCTTTAATTATAAAACATTCATAGAAATTTGTGTTATCGAAAGACAAAACTTTTATGAATCATTTTCGATTCTTAAACGTAATATTACTATTAAATGTAAAAGAAAGGAAACTTATCATCAAATAAATATATAAATCAAGGAACAAATTGCTTATATAACAGACAAATAATGTCTAATAATAATGGCATAATTATCTGGTCAAATTGTTATAAATTTCATCTTTACTTCGATATCTTTATTATTAACCATCAGGCCCGTACCGATGAATTAAAGCACCCGGGACAAAAGTGGATAATGTCGCCCTTTCAAAATATTTTTTAAACTGGTTTTTATTTCATAAAACCAGATGAAGAAGCAAAAACAAGAAATAAAAAACGGTAGACAATTTAAAAAAACATCTCATCTTCCTTTCATCTTACCCCCCCCCCAGATACGCGCCTGTTAACCATGTTAGAAATAATTTAATAAGAGTTACATTGGAGAATTGACATTCTAATAGGTCACTAGCTACTAGGGCACCACGCCTTTAAGACGAAAATAGTTACAAACAATTGGTGTATAACTAGCAGTGAGCCAGAGGTGGAATCAACATTGAAACAATTACTTTGTCCAGCTTTAGTCAGATTAAGAATGGCTTTACTTGTGCAGTCTTCTTTGAGGTCTCTAAATAATATTGCTAAAATAAACTTCACAAAACTCGACAATTTTGCTATAAGGACAGGATGGATCAAAATCGCGAATAGAGGTCAACACTTTTTTCTATTTAGTGAGATAAAGCTGATTAGCTATGGACCTAGATTGGCCTATGTAAGGCACTTATTCCATTATACTAACCTAACCTACATTAGAGAAGAACTTACAAATAAATTTATTAAATATATTTAACAGAGATTTAGATAATCTTTTTTGGGTCCCATGGTCGACCTTTACCGTTTCTTCTCTACACCATATCGTACATGGACATATATGTGACGGGAACATTTTGAGGTGATTAATTCCACTTATACTCTAGGAAAGATGACAAACTTTCTGGTCAAAAAGGAAATATTTTACTATTTATTTTATCCAAGTGGGAATTGAACCTAGGTTTCAAATACATCGCAAATGTTCAGTAGTCTAACGTTCCTAATTCACTGAGTTATTGACCACCACAAAAGCATTTGATAGAAATATCTGCCTTTATTTGTATGTTTGATAGGTTTTGAATTATTTGCTTTAAATATATATTTATCTATACATTTAATTTTTCTTCCAACCGGCCTAATACGCTCTGCTGTATATTGGATTGGCAATCGGCTAGCATGGGCTGCATGTTATGCCCACATTTGAATCACATCGATTGGCACGTTGCGTCCATCTGAGTTTCACTTAATTTGCTACATTTAAACAAACAATGAACTTTTGTCGTTCGCAAATTGTTTATGTTCAGTTCAGTTCAATTGAATCCGGAGGTGATAAATTGAGTTTTCATAATTTAGAATCGTCGAAAATTTAAACAAGTTCACAAATGACGGGCTTACAAATCAAATTACATAAATTTTTTTATAAAAAAATATTCGCAATTATAATTTTTTTTCAAATTAAAGTTGGTTTGTTTTCTTTTAGGAAACAAATTTATTTATTATATTTTTCATATTTTCCCACATCGTCTACGAATCAGAGAAACTTTAATTAAAATAATTGCAGCTTTTCTCAGCTAAACTTAAGCGCTTATTGTGTATCTAAAGGTATATAATATTCTGATTTTTTTAATCTTCAATTTGAAACGCTTAGCTCCATATTATCTGGCAACATTTTGAACACTTAAACATATTAAATGTATGTATATAAAAAATTTTTAAATTTTTACTACTAGATTTGCTTTTTTTCTTAATTTTATTTCGAGTTAATCGAAACGCTCTTCCTCCGCTTACCGGCAGTAATCATCGCCGCATGTATTCACTCTTCACACTGAATTATGTATGTAATCACTTTTAAACGATTAAAATGCTTGCGCGGTTACTCTATAAACAGATTTTTGCTTCAGTTCTGGTTGCTGGAGGAAATCTCTCGCCCAACTCAGACCTTTTCACCAAAGAAAACCAAACAATTTTAATGTATCTAACGGATTGTCTTGTGGTTAAGTATAAAAGATAACAAAACAGTTAACAATCATAATCAAAACAATGATCCAGATTCTATGTTGTGCGTCGAGCGCTTCGATCCTAACAAAACATTTGAACAAACTCTTCAGAGATGAGAATTCATCAAATTTCGATTATGCGCATTCGACGTTCATTAAGCAAGTCAAATCAAAAAAAAATCAAAAAAAAAAAACATAATAGTAAATAGAAGTAAAAAAAAAAAAAAGAAAACCTTTTGATTCGATCATTATAATTTCCTCACTATTCACAGCTACTGAAGGCGAAATTAAAGGGTTACTGGATCAGTCATTAATTCCCAACCGCGTTGACTTCCATTGAGTGCGGTAATTCGACGAGAGAGAAAACCTCAAGCTCAAGGCAATAATTATTACGATCGCTGGTCTAAATATTTGAAATGCTCTGCGTACGACCAGCTCAAAAAAGTTGTTCCAAATGTGTCTACACAATCTAGAAGAAACTTTCTTATCCGTTGCTTTGAGGTCTCCGTTAAGAAATCAATAGAACAATTTTTTGAAAATAGTTGCTACGAAAAAAGATTTTCTGAAATCTTACAGATAAATCTTATAGATAAATATTATAGATAAATAAATCTTCTATATAAATCTTATAGATGCAAATTATAGATACATTTGAAAGATAAATCTTATAGACAAATCTTATGGATAAATCTTACAGATAAGTTTTATAAATAAATCTTATAGATAAAAGATAAATCTTATAGACAAATCTTATGGATAAATCTTACAGATAAGTCTTATAAATAAATCTTATAGATACATATTATAGATGCATCTAAAAGATTAATCTTATAGACAAATCTTATGGATAAATCTTATATATAAATCTATTATATAAATCTTAAAGATCTTATCTTATCTTTCAGATACATCTGAAAGATAAATCTTATAGACAAATCTTATGGATAAATCTTATTGACAAATCTTGAAGATAAATAAATCTTCTATATAAATCTTATAGATTCAAATTATAAAAACATCTGATAGATGAATTTTATATGCAAATCTTATGGATAAAACTTACAGATAAGTCTTATAAATAAATCTTATAGATACATATTATAGATCCATCTGAAACATAAATCTTATAGACAAATCTTATTGAAAAATCGTATAGATATATCTATTATATAAATCTTAGAGATAAAATTACAGATACATCTGAAAGATAAATTTATAGACAAATCTTATTGATAAATCTTATAGATAAATAAATCTTCTATATAAATCTTATAGATTGAAATTATAAATATATTTAATAGATAAATTGTATATGCAAATCTTATGGATAAAACTTACAGATAAGTCTTATAAATAAATCTTATAGATACATATTATAGATCCATCTGAAAGATAAATCTTATAGACAAATCTTATTGATAAATCTTATAGATATATCTATTATATAAATCTTAGAGATAAAATTACAGATACATCTGAAAGATAAATTTATAGACAAATCTTATTGATAAATCTTATAGATAAATAAATCTTCTATATAAATCTTATAGATTGAAATTATAAATATATTTAATAGATAAATTGTATATGCAAATCTTATGTATAAATCTAACAGATAAGTCTTATAAATAAATCTTATAGATACATATTATATCTAAAAGATAAATCTTATAGACAAATCTTATGGATAAATCTTACAGATAAATATTTTATATAAATCTTATAGATACATATTATATCTGAAAGATAAATCTTGTAGCCAAATCTTATGGATAAATCTTATAAATATTTTTAAAAATATTCTATAGATCATCGTTTGGGTTGCTTCTACGACGAATTTCGTTCCAATTTTTTTTTTAATCATTTCACGTCTATTGAGTAATTTTTTTAATCCAAAAAAAAACTGACTTATTTACAAAAATCAACAAACAAAATAACCGCTAAAGTCACAACAGGTTAAAGTAATTTTTTTTTTGTGCTTCCACAATTGACGCTGGGTATTGTGCTTGTGACCATTGACGGCTCACGCGGGTATCCAACGGATGCCATTGTTTATTTGACAATAACGACGAAGCGAGTACGCCGTGGCTGCGTGTACGATGATTAAATGATGACCGTGATGAAAACGCTCATTAATGGTACTTCAGAAATTAAAGCATTTTACAATTGTGTCTGTCTGTCTGTCGTTTGTTTGCTGTTGGCTGATCTTATATCGGATTCTGTTTGTGAGTCGCGTCCATCCATCCATCCGTCCATCCGTCGTTGTTTGTGGTTTGTCTAAAGAACAGGTTATCATATTGAAAATTCTTCTGCAATTAACTTTTATTATATTCCGTTTGATTTGTTATTGTGGTTCGGTTCAATTGGAGCGCCGATTAATTATAAAAATCAGTGATTCCGACGTGCACTTATTTATGTATGTGTGTATATATTTACCCAGTTAGGAGTTGAACGTAAAACAACTTTTTTACTAACCTTTAAACTTCAAGTTAAAAATGTATTTAATTTTGTTTGCAATCTCTAAAGTATTTCTGCGTTTTATTAATATCTTTAATTTTTCCAGATGGACGATTCTATCCATATTGTAACTGTATACATATGTATCTGTGATTTTCAAGGCTCCACAGTCAGCAATTTCAGGGGGAAAATCGATTCTTTAAGCCCTATCTGGCAGAGAAGAGGCTATCTACTACCACTTCCATACTCCTTTTGTATACAATGTCTCACTTAGCAAGGAATTCTTTTTTCCTTTCCATGAGAAGTGCTGTTCCTGGGCCTTCCTTAAGGTGTACTCCTAGAAGATTTTTTAAAAAGGTGGTTTTGAAGCTCTATATTTTTCGATGCTCTCTTCTAACGTCTGTATCTCTGAATCTTTTGTATCTATAAAAAAGCGCTTTAATAGGCACTGAAAGAGTTCTCGGCTTTCTCAATTTTTTTAGAGTCCATTTGGTTTTATCTAAGATCATTTAAAGAAAATTAACGCCATCTAACTGTCTAAATGAAACCCCGAAATGCATTACTTTCCCACCAGATGTCCTTGTCGCCGTATTTTCTCTCTTTCCCTAATCTTTCCTTAACGGTCAGAATATGATCCTCAAATGTCAGGTAGAATTATGCATTTGTGGACACATCAAAATTTCAATTCATCTCGTTGGGTTGTCTTCTTTGACTGGCCGGATGAAAGAAAGAAAGAAACGAAAAAAAAAACAAAAGGGCGTGAAGAGAAAACTTATACTAAAGGTTTTTTTTTCTTCTTCATGGTTTTCTGTTACACCTTACAATGGGATAACACCCATTGTTTCCATTCGCTATGACTGACTGACTGTCTGTCTGTTTGTCTGTCCGCATCATCACGCTGTGCGGAATTGTGTGAAATCTTACTGACATTAATTTCTCATCATTGCAACTTAGTTTTGCAGCAGATCTCCCGCTGCGAATTAATGGAAATATTGTAAAAGTGCACAGAACAAATTTTTGTGTGATTCTAATGTGTACTTTTACGCTGCGACATTTAAAAGTATTTTCTTTGTATTTAGTTGTCTGCAAATTTTGGTATAACTGTCCGCAATTTGGAAATGAGGATAGGCACTTGTAATGACCTTGAGGAATTTAGGATGTTGGGTATGACTTATATAGTTAAGATAATTTTCTTACTGTCTGCGTACAACCATTTGGCAATGTTAATTCACTCACGCCCGGTGTGACCAAACGTGTTTGTTTAAAACTTTTTTCATCTTAACTGGTTACATGTGTAATGAACAATCTCTTTGATATTTTCAACCTTAATAAAGTATATAAAAACTAAGCTTCAGTTTAGTCTTTTACCTTGCAAAACATGCACAAATCTAAACTACAATAAATCTTAACTATAATACAAAAAAAATTCTACAACGGATTCTTACTAAGTACAAAATTCGGGCATAGCCTGAAAGCAGATTCGATATTTTCGAACTTCAAGCAGGAAACACTTGAACACTCAATACCATAATTATTTATATCATAATTAAATTGTACGCGAAGAAAAAAATAATTTATTTGTCCCAAATGAAAAACATGTTTGGAGTATATTTTATTTGAGTTAGAGTTGATCTGGGCTGTTATGGGACCATAGCTCTCAGTCCCCAAGGATCATTGTGCTGTTCCCAGGTTAGTGTCAGAATATAAAAGTAGAGATACAAGTATAATAGTAAATGCAGAAGCTGTAAGGATCTCGAAGTGAGGGAAACTCTGGAGCATCTCCTCTGTTTCTGCTCAGCTGTATCTAAAACGCATTTAAGATATCTAGGAGCACCTTGAGCGATTGGATGAAGTCGCCAAAATAAAATTTATGCACTTTTAAAGTTTGCCAACTTTTCCCGCATACTGAATGATAGTAAAAAGGAGCTCAACTTGGTATCGCTAAGGACCTAATAGGTCTGTGCGTGGCCTTGGTCAGCCAGTACAACCTAACCTAACCTAAGTACGAGTATAATGTTATCGGTTTGCTATATGGATAAATTAATATTTGTTTACGTCAAACATATTAATTTAATAAGAAGTTTACTAATGTCTAGAGTAAATATTGTTTGGGCGAAACATTTAAAGTCTACCTACGTCAAACAAATTGCTAGTATACAAACATTTGTATGTGTTAAACTATAATTTATTTAAAAATCATATATTTATTTTAGTTTAAATATTTTGTGAATATGTAATATGCATATGTGTAATAGTAATTGGGGCAAATAAACTTGTCTTAATTACAAAATGAAATTTTATATAACGAAATACAATATTGTTGAAACGCAATATACGATTATGAATCATTTGTGCTCAACAACATTTAATTGTGAGAAATTTATATGCATACTCGTACTTGTCCAACCTTCTTTTTTTTGCATAGGAAGAGATTCATCTCGTTATACATATATCCGAATTACCATAGGTGGGCATCGATAATGGATTGAAAAGTTAACTTCGTTAATTTCGCAGCAAAGTTAAGGTAGTTAAAAATTTAATGTACATGTTAAAATAATACAAAAATTATAAATTAACTTTGCATATAAAAATATGCAGAAACAATATAAATAATGCATATGTAGTTAAGCAAGGGTAAATAGATATTATAAATGTCGTTAAATTTGTGATTCAGTTAGTTTTTATCTAAGTTTATTCATTTATATCCGAGAAGGTCAGTAAAGTATTCGATTTACTCTAATTCAATTCTTAATTTGAAATTCTTGGTATTGGTTTTACTTTTTCAATATCTCATTTTATACTTAACTAACTTGAATTGACTTTTTTGAGGTTTTAAAAATGAACGAAAAAGTTAAAAATTAGCAACAAATTTAACTTCGTTAATTAACTTTCAACTATTTAACTAGTTCGTGCCCAACTCTGCGAATTACCATTACCATACAAGAAAAAAATTTGACATTCGGACTAGCAACTATCACAACCGCAATCTAACTTCACAGCAGCGGCGGCAGCGTGCCCTTTTACTTAAGTTTTAATTAATTTAAGCTTTAACCGCGATTAATTTACACTCTTGTAGTTAACTGCTGCCTCCGCGCATATAGTCAAACACCCGCGCTAAGTCTTTGAGTAGAAGCGAATTGCCTGCCGCCTGCCTTCCTCGCTTTGCTGTATGCCTTATCAAAGCGCTTCGCGCTCAATACACCTGGCGTGTATGTGTGTGCGTGCGTGCGTGTGTTTGTGCATTTGTATGTTGTGTATGTCATGCATGCCGCAGTCCGTGAAATTTCATGCTGCAGTAAATGCATTGCACACACAGAAACACACACACACACACACGGTCGTTCGGGGGTTGGAAAGTTTTAATGAAATGCGCGCGGCGAACAAAAATTCAAAGTAAAAGTTGCAACATCATCCCCCACAGATGTGCTTGTTCGTTTGCGGTACGTACGCGGACATAGGCGTAGACGAGCTGGGTGTATAAGAGAACTTTTCATCGAACTTGAAATTAATGCAAAAGTAAAGAGTTTTTATTTAAAAAATATAGTAAAAGCAACTAAAAATAATACAAGTTTAAAAATTTACAAAAATTTTAAAAACTTTTTATGTTTTAAGATTATTAACTTAATCTAGCAATTCCAGCTGACACGCTTAAGAATATATGTAGTTTAGAGTTGTGGGTGGGTTGATATTAAAACCAGATCACTCAGTCCAATGGGACCAGAATAGACTCGTATAAGAGGGAAGTAGTAGAAATAGTTTTGTATGAGAAAATAAGTTTACAAATTAACTTCCAATCTTCTTTGTTTCATGTATTAACTTCATAAGATTAGAGAAATGGAGATTATGAATACTGACCACAGTCAGAACATCACTACCCAACAGCCGTCGTCTTGCTTATCCAAAAGCCGGACATATGCAGAGGAAATGCTCCGTAGTCTCGTCGTTCTCAAGGCAGGATTGACAAATTGTTATCTTCGATGACATCCAAGTTGGTCATCTGTTGACCACATGTATTATGTCTCGTGATTATACCAACAAAAAACTCTTAGGTCATGCCTTCATATATAAAAAAAAATCGCTTTTTCTAAGAGTTTAGGTTAGAATGCCTTCTTCTATGAACCGAACTCATAGGAACCTTGATCCAATAGTTAATTCATACCAATAGTTCTGGTTCAACACTCAATGGTGAACCTTCACTAGTTATTAGGTCGGAGTGGTTTTCTAGACTATGTGCCATAGCTGCACCAGGTGTTTTTCCCTTGCCACTGCTAAGGCAAAAAAATATTCTAACTACGCCCTACCCCAGCGCGTTCGCATCTGTGTGCACCCACGTACATATGTATGCACGACCGTGTGTTAATTAAAACAAGAAGTTGTTGTTTTTTTATTTTCGTTTTTAAATTTAAAATTTTTTATTTTTGTTATTGTATTATTTTGAAAATGTTACTTTTCTTTAGTGGTTCTGTCGTTTTCATTCATTCATTCAGTTTGAATTTAATTTAATTTAAATATTGGTCTAACTAATACAAAATTTTTCTCGATTTATGTTAACTTACGTTTTAGAACTATGCAACATTAAATTATACAATACAATACATACGTACATCGTGTAAAACTAAAGCGAATAAATAAAATTATTTATAAAAATTTAACTTAAAATGACTTCAGTGCTTTTCTTTTTGAAATTTTCTTAATTCTCTTACGATATAAATAATTTAGGTTGAAATTTACAATTGGAGATCTTACATTTAAGTTGAATTACTAAGTATATATATATATATATATATAATTAGAGGGAGGGGGAATTGTAAGTACTTGTGGGCTTGAATGCGACAATTCACGCGCGGACTCACTGAAACTGAATCGGCGCACGTCAGGTCTAAGCTAAATTTAAGGGTTCTTACTAGATACTAAAAGCCTAAACTAATCTTGTCTTTTAGGTTGGTTGGTTGGTTTGTTTGTTTGTTGTCTTTTCAAAGGTGCTTTTTCGTTAATACTAAAAGTTGTTGTTGGATGCACTTTCTCCACAAATAAATTCTAATTCCAACACTTCTCTTCGATAGCATAAAGCGTAAAGAGTAAAAATTACCCGGCAAAGAGTAAAATTTACGCTTTCGCATTCGGTTCGATAAAAGTGTTGAATTTGCGCTCCGCTTTTATACTTTAGTGCGTTGTTCTTCTAAATTACAATAGTCTGGCATCACAGTTAACCACTAAGCGTATATGCTCAGCTTTTGGCGACAGACGTGCTGATAGCCCTCCCAGCTTCGGACATCGACCACCACGCCTCCCACATCGTAGACACGCGATCAGTGAAAGTTTCGCATCGTGTTGTGCTGATGGTGGACGCCGCTGCTGTTGTTGTTGTTCTGGAGTTGCTTCTGACTGCAGAGCGTATTGAATGAGCGCCGTCCAGCCGTACCGGCGTGTAGTCCATTGCGCAGCGGCAATGCTGGCGGTAGTGGTGGCGGCGTTGGGGTTTTCGTGCGTCCCGCATGTTCCAATGGCATCGAATAGTGCGCATTGCTGTAGATGTAATTGGGATCCATGACATCGTCGCTGTGTGACGAGGTGCCGTAGTGTAACTGCTGCTGCTGATGCTGCTGCTGTTGTTGTTGTTGCTGGTTGAAGTGCTCTTGCGTCAGGCGCAACTGATGCTGGCGCTGTTCGACACTAAGCGGCGCGACTGAATGCACCATTGGCACGTCGGCGTACGAGTAGCAAGAGTCGCCGACTGTCGCTGTCGCAGCGAGGAACTGTGGTTTCGTATAGTGGTTGAGTTTCTGCACGGCGTTAGTACCGCCCGCGGTTGCCGACGCCGCCGTCTTCATGTGCATCACAAAAGAGGCGCTATCGTCTATGCTGGCTGCAGCTGCAGACTTCAACGCTTTTTTCTCGCTAATCATTGTGGCGGTGGGTACTTGTAGTTGCTGAAAGTTTTTCTGATTGTCGGCAACGGCGTTCAGATCGTTGATGGGCATTGCACACATGCCATAGTGATGTGCTGATGGCGCCACGGCAGTCGGATGATGTGGTGTATAAGTATTTGGGAATGTTGAGTGTATGCCCAGACTGCAAGGATGATGCTGATGACGCGTCATGTAGTCTTCATCGCAGAATGTCTTTTGGTATTCACGTTCCTTGCGACCCAGTGCCGAGTTGCCCCAGATGCCGCCCTTGAGATATTCACGTATCTTTCTACGACAACGATAGATGATGAGCGCTAATGCGGTAATTGTAGCAGCCGAGCCGACCAACAGAGCACCAATCAGCGCTTGTTTACGTGGATCCGTATGCGTACAGCCCATCAGTGTTGGCATCAGATTTTTTAAAGCCTCGCCACGTAGACGCTCAGGGAACTCGCAAAGTACATCGGCAGAAGCAATCGATTCGGTTGAGCCGTTCTTGGCGAGCAGCAAGTTGCGCAGCCACATTACACGACAATCGCAGGAGATGGGATTCTCGGTGAGATCCAATGTGATTAAGTCGCGCCATGGAAACAGACCTTCGGCCAGCGTTGTTAAGGCGTTGGCCTTAAGCACGACATGACGCAAATGCGGCAGACCGCTGAGTGCACCTTCCTGTACCTCGGCCAACATTTTGTTCGATGACAAATTCAAATATTCGAGATTGGTGTTGGTCGCAAAAGCCCCATTCATGACACGCTTCAAACGCAACGCGCCACTGACATCCAAACGCTTCAGCTGCTGCAGTCCAACGAACGCACCCTCCAATATAACCTCGAAATCGTTCTGACCCAACGACAGCTCTTCCAAACGCACCAAATTACTAAGACCGAGTGTGGGTATGCGTGGCAGTCTATTGTCCGAAAGATCTAACACGCGCACAGCCTCTAAACCTTTAAACGAATCGTGCGAGATGTTACGCAGACCGGCACCTTTCAAATCGAGCCGTGTCAGACCCTTTACGTCTTGAAACGCAGCCGAGGGCACAGTGAGCAGAGTGTTCATGCCCAGGAATAGCTCAGCGAGATTTGGCAAAGCCTGGAATATAACCGGATCCGGCACGGAAGTCAGCGCATTATCATCAAGATATAAAATACGTAGTTGTGCCATGCCATCGAACGCCTTTGGATCGATGAAGCCAATGCGATTCTCGCCCAAATTCAGTTCTTCGATTTTAAGCA
Organism: Suillia variegata; assembly: GCA_949127995.1. Lineage (NCBI taxonomy): Eukaryota > Metazoa > Arthropoda > Insecta > Diptera > Heleomyzidae > Suillia > Suillia variegata. The sequence goes on along the minus strand of OX421845.1, from coordinate 13,037,154 downwards.
GCGGCGAGAAGGTGCCCTGATGCAGCTCCGAAATCAGATTACCGCGCAAATTCAACACCGTCACTGCACCCAGACCGATAAACGTCTTATTGCTAATCTGTCCGATTTTGTTGTGATTCAGATGCACCTCTTGCAGCTTCTTCTGGTAGGCAAACGTGCGTTGCGGTATTGTCATCAAATGATTGGACGACAAATCGAGGAATGTCAGCTCTGCATAAAACTGTATCGAAGAGTCGATGGTCTTGATTTTGTTGCTCTTGATTACAAGTCGTTGTATGGATGGATTCAGTGCAATAGGCAGCACATCTAATTGACCTTCGCCGCACTGGACGATGAGGGTGTTGTCATCGCACTGACAGCCCGCCGGGCAGTTGGCCAGGCTAGTGACGCCGCCTACTGCCAGAATGAGGGCGATGAGGCAAACGGTGTTGGGCGACAACATTTTCGCTGTTATTGTGAGTTTGGTTTCGATGCGAGAAAAATACGCTGGTTTGTTGTTGTTGTTGTTGGCTTGTGTAGGGTTCAACTGTTCCTTACAATTGAGTGTGTTAAATTTCCATAGTCTGCAAAAAAATGAGGAAAATTTCTGTTAGATTTTTTTTTTTTTCATTTTTTGCAACTTTAAGTGTAAACTAGTCTAAGCTAAGGGAATGCAGTAATCTCATTGGTTTCTGTAGATATAAGAAAAAGGCGTGCCTCAGACGCCAGTAGGTAAAAGTAAACAATTTAAAATTTTTATATTCCACAATTTAAAGAACTCGTTAATAGGAAATTTTAATCACTTTATTTTATTGCACTAAAATTCGAAATCAAGTATTTCGGGCTTATTTTCTTTACTTAGTTATTATAACTTGTCCACTTCTTGAGTTCCTGCGTCTTAATAAACTCCGCTTTAAATTAAAAATTAAACTAAGTGACTTATAACTTAAACGAGTAAGATTCTTTGTAATCTTTAGTATAAGGATTTTTCGAATAAATAAGTACATATATAAATAAAAATGTACATATATACATACATATGTGCAATACAATTCAAATTTTAGAACTCAAATTTTTTAAGTAAAGTTGCTGAAAAATTAACTTCAATGTAAATTTTCCATAAAATAGAAATGTAAAGGAATTCTAACAATCTAAAACTTTTTATTTAAGGCCAAAAAAAAAATTAATTCAGTTCAAAGTTGGCCATGATTAAAATAATTTTAGTGCTGTCATAACTTCAAAATTTACGAAATTATTTGAAGAAAATTTGACTTTAAATTTGAAAGACAATCAATCTGACAGATAAAACTTCAACTATTTTAAGAATCTCCTTGAACAGGAAACTTTAAACTTTTAATTTTTACATTGATTTAATATAAAAATCATGTCAAACTTTTCAGATTTTTATATATAAATCTATTTTTTTGGGAATGATTTTGTTTAATATTAACAATTTTTATTTTCTCAAAGTTAATCTGAGACTTTAAAAACCAAAGTATCTTTGAGATAGACTATTTAATATCTTGTCAGTATAAAATACTAATCTGCAGTAAAACTTGAACTTCATTGAATTTCAAAAAATAGTTTCACAATTATCCTTGAGGTTGTTCGTTTTTGTTGTTGTTCAATTTTAAACACATTTTCACAAAAACCATAAGTTTTTTAATTCTATGTTGATTTAGTTGTTGTACAACTTACCTTTCATTAAATTAAAATTATTCACTATTTTCGTGTTGATATTTTCAGTTGGGTTGAATTTTTGTTGTATTCAGTCAATATCTTTTAGAGTTTTTTTTTTTGTTGTTTTGTTATTTTCACAGATAATTAAATTTGTCACAATTATCTTTTTTCGTTTTTGAATTTATTTGTTTAACAACTTTTGTCTGTCGAACCGTGAGCGATAATCCAAGTGTTCGCTTGATTCACGGCCAAGTTGTGCTTAGAGTTCGAATTAGTTGGTTTTTTCTTCTTCTTCGTTTGAACACAATAACAACAAGAGATATACGCGAGTATTTGTGTGATTGAACTTCGAATGGTAATAATTTCTAACGGAGGATGTATCTAAGTTATACAACCGCTCACGACGAAGCAACGAACTACACTGATTTTCGGATGTGGCCGACGTTTTAACAACACCTCGGTTCGCTCCGCACATTATAGAAACGCAAAGAAGCGTAAATAATGCTCAGTCAATTGCGGACGCTCGATGCTCTTGTTGGCCCTAAGACATTGTCTCTGGTTTAGGTGAGTTGAGCGCGGCAGAGTGAAGGCGAACCAGTAACAGAGAGCCGATAGATGTGCACTGAGAGCGCACAAATGCATTTCAGTGGAGTAAAAAATGAGACTTTTAACCAAACCGCAAAGGAATACCGTGTAGAAAAAATAGCAGATGTTTTGCGAGAGATGAAAGACAATTGAAAAGAGCGCCCGTTGTGAGAGAGAATTTAACATATTTACCACCGGCAGATGGCGCTTCAAACACTAAGACGAAGCAGAGCGGACTCTCCACATTCGCTCTCTCGCTCTTTTTTTTTAGAGAACTACAATTCTCAAACTCAAAGTCGCTCACTTAGCGCGCCGACAATTGATGGATGTGCATTGCGCTCGACCTTTTCACATACGAGTTTGAGAAATCGGAGATTTTTTTATGTGCATATTCTCTTATTTTTTTTTGGCCGTGCCTACCCAGCACACACTCTGGATTTCATTCTCAATTGCACTATCGTGGATTGAGGATGCTTACGGCACAAAGCAGAAGTTAAAAAATATTTTTCCTTATACGAGTTGGATTTCGTTTTTTTTTTACACTTTGAGGAGGAGGATGCGGCGGACTTGTCTGAATATGTGGGTGGGTGGTTGGTTGGGTCGGTGGATTGGTTAGATATGTTGGTGTATTCCGCCGCGCGCCTAAAAGCATTCGCCAGGACCAAGAGTAAACGTTGGTTTAATACGTTCCGAAGAGCACTTAGCATCCCACTTAATGGCATACATTTTTAGTCGAGATATGTTTGTGCTCTGACTGCCTGCCTAGATGCCGCTTTGAAGGATATGCTGACGAAACGTTGGAAAAAAAATGTAACTTAAAGTTGAAAGCGCGCCGAGGACGACCTCAAACACATACAGACTGACAGACGAACAGACAGACAGACACGCTCATGTGAAAGTATATTTAAGCCTTATCCACGCTGAATAAGTTAATTGAAAGGTTGCGAACGTACAAGCGCCACGCGAGTTATCTCGCTGATGTGTGCCTAGAATTGCGCGTAGCTAGATATGCGCCCATTGGTTAGAGAACATGCTCATCATTTCAAGAATGTTATAATCGACATTTTAAAAATGTTCCTTTTTTTTAAATACAAAAGTAAAATGTTCTTTATTACTAAAAAAAAGTTTGGTAATACAAAACATCCAAACTTTGATAAAAATTGGTTTTGAGAATATTTTTCATATACAATTTTTTAAATAAAATATTATTAACAATAGTTTCACGTTTTATAAAATTAATTACCGATCTTCAAAGTCGAGTGGAATCATTATTTAATAAATGGAAAATCTTAAGATTAAAACAATTTTTTTTTAAATCAAAACCCTTTTACCCATCTTAGCATCCATTCAACCAATCTAAAGTAATATTATCATACATCGGGTTAGACATGTTTTGCTACCAATCGACACATATTCAAATAACTTTGACGGCTGGTTACTACCGGGATGCATAGCTGGTTGCGGCATAATTAAGCGGCAGCAAGACGTGCAGTCGCCCGCCCCAGCCAGCCAGCCGCTGACACCCGCAATATCAACCGATGTGTTTGAGTGTTGATTATTCTGATACTTACTCGCACATACATACATATGAGTATACAATTTTTGTGTGCCATATGTAGGCAGAGCAGCGGCTCAAGCGCCTCTTATCTGAACAGCATAAACGTTCAATGTCGACGAAGAGTGCTCATCACTAAAGTATATTTTAATGCGAAGCAGCGCGGCACACTCGAAAGATAATGTATCTCTTTGGCATAAGTAACCGCCGCGGCAGCGTACGAATATTTGCCGAAATTAATACGAGTACGCTGCGGTGCGGTGCGGTATTTTTTGAGGGTAGGCGTAAAAGTGCGCGATATCAAAGTATGCGCGCTTTGAATAGACTCAAAGGAATCCGGCATGAAGTTATCAATTTCGACTTCACTCTGCTGCTAACGCGCCCCTTCTTCTTCCACTGCTGTACTCATGTGTGTGTGTGGCCACTTGAGATATGTCATCGATTGAGTCGTGAAGTTGTATGGTGCACATTTCGAAGGTGACTCTATGCAGTTGAATTCCAAACTGTAGCCCAACCAGAAAAGGTCCTTTAAATGTCATTCGAATTGATGATCCTGTTGTCTTGTCTATTTTGCTCTAAATACCTCATGAAAGTGTTAAATTGTTGTTGTTTTTTCTGGTTTGTTGTTTTCTTTGGTTGTTATTTTATGACTTTGTTGTAAGTAGTTCTCGAAATTGTTGTTGTGTTGGCCACATTATACATTCAAATATGTACGAGTATGCGACGAAATTGCGCATTGCACTGACATCTAATGCATATGCATAAGTGCTGTGTATCTCGCTGCATCTCGGAGTTATTTATGTTTGTCATCTGATACTTTGACAGGCTGCGGAGAGGCCAAAGATATGTTTGTGTGGTGTGGTGTGCTGTGCGCTGCTTTGTCATTGCATATGAAATACAATTTATCAATGTTGGTCTATATTTGCTGAACTGAACCACATAACTCTACCAATGCTGTGAAGCGGAGCAGTGAAGTGTAGCAGACATGTTTTTTTTTCTTTTCGTATTTTTTTTCTCATTTTAGTTCTGCACTTTGCTTATGAACTGTTTTGGATGTTTTTGGATTTTGGTTTATTACTGCTGATAAGACCATTCGGGAATTTAAAAAATATAATTTTGTGAAAGTTAATTTAATCGTGAAATGACAAAAAAGTCTTAAAATATCTTTTATTGCAATTCGATTTGAGAATATATATAAATACTTTATATAAAACGAATAATCGTACTTGAAGGTGTGTGCTTGAGAGGATTATCTATGCCCAAAAGAATTTTATTTTGAATTAATTCACCTCATATTATTTCCGAACTTTAAAAAATTGTGTATCCGATGAATTCAGTATCAGATACTTATGTATCTCGGAGTTATTTATGCTAAGAACTGAGTATAGCATTATTGTTATAGAATTTTCTTTTAAATTTTCATCCGACATAAAATTAATACAAAATTTTAAATTCAAAGAGTAAATTTAATAAAATGATTTGCCTTAAGGTTGCATCTTTTGGATGTTACTTTATACATACAGATGTATTTATTGGATAAAGAGAGCCTTACCTAAATTATTTGTTATGTATTTAAAAACGCGCTTTTTGCAAGGCATTATATTGATTATAGCTTCGCAAAGAAAAACTGTTTAAAGACATTCTTGACTCGCTTCCCAAAGAACCAGGCACGTAACTAAGTGGGGTAGGGGGCCGAAGGGGGCAATTGCCCCGTACGACACTTTGTAAGGGCGGCATGTGGAAGAACCTTTAGGGCGACATTTATTTTAAGTGAGTACCTTTTTTTTCTTGTTTTGCTTCTACATCTGCTTTCATAAAGAAAATGTACTGTACAATTTTAGAAAATTATTCAACTTCAACTTTCAACAAGTACAATTTCATAAAAAAAAATTGTATCTAAAAATATTTTGAAAGGGCGAAAATATCCACTCTTGCTCCGGGCGCCGGAATTCCTAGGTACGACCCTGCAAAGAGCTGCATTCGGAAGGTTTTATTTTCAAGGAAATCAAGACTTTTTTAAAAACTTATATAAATTATGAGTTATTTGGACAAATTGATTAACACATTATTTACTGAAGTAGTTTAAGGAACACTCAGTGTGAAGTGATGTTTTCACTTGCTTAGATAGCATTTGCTTTCGAGCTATGCCATCTAATGGAAGGGCCTATTAAATTTACTACAGTAAATATTTTTAAGAAAAAAGGAAGAGTCAATTTAATAACCAAAAATTGTTTTGTGTTTAGAGGTGGTCATAACTGACTACAATTAAAATGTTCACCTACAATCGAACAACCAAATTCAACTCAAAAATGGCATAAGACTGCCTACATCTGCTAAATATACTGGGTTATTTTAACACCGTATAATTAGGCTGGATACCGGGATATGAAGGTCATAAGGTATTTGATATAGCTGATTACTTAGCTAAACAAGGAGCAAACATGTCCTGTATTGCTCCTGAGCCCTTCTGTGGTCTATCGAAAAACCACTCCAACGAAGCTATCAGGAAACTGGCGGAAAATAAATTTGCTGATCACTGACTCAATAGCATAGGTCAACGGCAAGCAAAACGATTCCTCATCCCATCATAGGGATAACAACAAGTTACGAGAGGACTTACGTATTTTAGCTGGGTACTGCACAGATCACTGTAACCTAAGATATCTTCTAAAAAATTTAGGCCTTTCTGAAACTGACATCTGTCGTTTCTGTGAAATGGATGCTGAAAGTTCAGAGCATATACTCTACGATTGACCTGCAGTCGTCAGACAAAGATTTTGTCACTTCAGTGACACTGTTGTAAGTCCATTTAAGCTTTAGAAAAACAATCCCCAAAGTAAAGGCCATGCACAATAGATTTTGTTGGTCGCAGTGCTTCCTGGTCTCTACTACTAACGTGGTACAAACAAATTATGACAATTTTAGAGTAGAATAAAAAAAGTTTTCAAGCAAAATCACAAATATCGCAATACTATGAAAAATCCAAAAATAAGTTTCCTAAAATTACTTTAAAGATTTTGTCTGAAGTTTATCAGATATAATGTTTGCTAAAAATGGTTAAGAGATTTTGAATACGGTTTCGATATACATACATATGTCAAAGAATCAGGGATGACTCTGTAACTTCAGACATTAAAGGCGCATATACTGAGTCAAATAAATTTCGTAGTTAACTTAAATTCATACTTTATGTGACTGATAAGAGTCTGACTGTATATTTACTTATTAAGTAGTCCTAAAAGTTGAGTATATACCAGTATAAAAATAAAAGTAGAATATCAGTAGTTATTGATTATTTATCCAATGGTTAAACAGATCCGGCAGAAGTCCATGGTTAATATAAATTATTTACATTTATTTTCACATAACTTTTACATATTTAAATACTCTATTAAGTTGCTGAAGTTTTCAGTATAACAATTTATATTTATCTGCTACTTTAAGCAAAAATTCAGTTTAAATACGAGTTTATATACATATGTACTCGTGTATATCAGTATTCGAAATGCTTTCTGACAACTTGCCTATCAACTCAGATAAATTTGAAAGATAAATTTGAAATTATTACAATCCATATGTACATTAAAGTATACGAGTATATGTATAAATTGTATGGCAACATTATTTCGACAACGTGTATCCACTTTCGTAAACCAATTCCCAGCCGTAGTTGCACTCACAACTCTCTGACACTAAAAGTTCTTTGCAACAAGTTTGGGGATAAAAGCAAAAGTCAAAGAGACAATTTATACATACTTACTTTGGGAAAATAATTAAGTCCGAAATATTTTACAAAACGCACTGACAAACAGACGGACGGACAAACAGACGGACATGTGGACAGCACTTAAGCAATTAGTAAATATTAAAATATTTCGAAATCAAGTTCATGCTGGTAGTTAGAAGATACAAACCGAACGCACAACATGCAGTTTAAATACCATAGCGCACACACACACACACATATGCAAAAGAACGCATAAACATAAATAAAACAAACAAAAACAACAACAACAACACACAAAAAACAAGCAGCTCTAATGCACAAGTGTAATTAAGTAAAACACGGCTTTCAACTCAACTACCGCAATTGTTAAAACGCCAACAAAAGAAGAAGACAATAACTCAAGCCCAAAGCAAATAAATACGCCAACGGTCAAAGCACCAAAAAAACAACAACAACAACAAAAACAGAAACAGAAAACGCCGCGCAAACACGGAAAATAAACGCAGGCCTGAAAAATCGTCAAATGCAATTTTATGGGAGATGGCCGAAACTCGCGTTTTGACCACGTCCACGTTTATGGCCTTATGACAGCTAATGCGGCGAAGTACGCGTATACAAAAAAAAATTCTCAAAAAAAAAAAACATATTTCCCATTGGCAAAGCGAGCGTTGTCGAGGCAGCTAGCCCTGCTTTTTATTAGTATGTCTGGACACTTGTTAGCAACTTCATTTCTATTAACAAGAAACTTGTTAGAGCCGCGCGCATGCGTTTTGGCTTAGAGATGCACGCAACGCTGCAGACATTGAGCAAATCTTTGTTTTGAACATCGACGACGATGACTTCGACGGCGGTCTCTTGTTTCATGTGCTGTGTCGTTGTTGTTTGGTTGTTTGGTCGTCGCTTAGGTCCGTCAAGAATTTTCAGCTTAATGTCTGCGAGAATGAGCCTCTGACAAACAAACAAACAAACAAACAAACACAAGCTGCAGGAATTAATTGATGTTTGTACAAAGCTGAATGAATCGCAGTGACGCATCTTGCAGATACTAATGTAATGCCTGATGACAGTGTGACCAGATTGAACGATTCGATTTGGTTTGTCGATTATTGCGGAAATAAAATCAACTGAACTGACTTTTTTTTTTGATGGAGAATACTCGCGGATAAATTGCTAGAAAGGTATTGGCCAATTGTATTGGTAGAATACGCATTTTGTCTAGCTTCCAAAAAAATAAAGTAGACAAGATGAAAACCAGAAATCGTTTAAAAATACGAAACTAAACCAAGAACCTCTACCATACTTCGTTTGGCTTAAAGTTTCGCTTTAGTTCGGTTTAAGCCATGAAATTTTAAATGAAATCTGAGAAGTTTGTTTAAATCCTTTTAGTTATTTAGTCTTTTTTTAAACACTTTTCATAAGCTTTATTAGAAAAATAAAATTAAACTCAAACTGTTTCCATAACCATAAGAAACTCATAGATAAAACTCTTCTTAGTAAGAATTGAGAATCACGAGAGAGTAAGAAAATAATCGAAGGCAAGTGTTATGCCCATATATAAATGTTCTCCTTTAATATAGCCGCCGATTAAAAGGTAAAGTAGAATTTTAGACCGACACAGCTTTAAAGCACTCACTATAAAGTTTCTAAGTCATTGAAAATAAACGAAACTATGTTACATATATACAAAAATTATCATATTTACTTATATTTAATTTTTTTTCCAGAGACTTATTGTTATCTCATTGTCGTTGCGTTTATTAAAAAAATCAATCTGGCCACATTACCTGTTGGTAACCAACAACAACAAAATAACTGCGTGTCAGCTCATCCCACATATCTCATGCCTACATACAAATCTGCCTCTACTTTGTCAAACGTTTGTTAGTTCCGGTGTCCGGGGCGGCAGCGGCGGCGGCGGCGGCTGCATTCCAAAACTGCTCTTGCCAGGTTTTCGGATATCCGCTGCCACGCTGCGCTTTTGTTTGTTTTTGTCATTTTTTTTTCTCTTCTTCTTCTCCTCGCTACTTTGTCTCTAAGTCCATTGGATGACAGTTTAGATACAATTCAGCGTCGATCAAAGCCAATAAAATATCAATCGACTCGCAATTAATCATATTCAGAAGCGAGACCTTCTTGCTGCTGCTCGTCCGCTGGAGTTTGGCCCTAAGATGCACAAAATGCGTGAACAGCACAGAAATCCATTTGAAATGCTTCTTTCTGCACCGGAAAAACTGCTGTAAAGAATTGAATTGCCTTTGTTGGCTTTTGTTGAGCTGGGCAGTTAAAGTTGTTTTCTCACTTTGTTTTTGTATTTTTTTTTTTTTGTATTTAGGCAAGCAGAAAGCAAAAGAAGAAGAAAAAGAAAAATAGAAATAACACACAATAAATAATGAAATAAATGAGCGATAAATATAAGAAAGCAGCGGAAATGCTTGGTCCACACAATACAATGGCCGACGGTGTCAATGGGGGGAACTACGGTACGAAAACGAAAAGTGAACTCAGGTTACTTTGCCACTGAGTGAGTTGGCTTTTTCTTTTTTTTTTTTTTCTGTACATACATACATACATTTATTGTGAGGTATTGTTCATTGTTATTGCATTGAAAAATATTATATTACAAAAAAAATATATATCGTTATATGCATGTATGTATAAATGTAAAGGAAATTCCCTTTGAATTGTTTAGAAATATTCAGTGAAATAAAAGCATTGATTGCAAATTATTTAATTTGTCGAAAACATCTTTCAAATGGTTTTAATTAATTGAAAAATTATATTTGCATTGTCTTTAAATACAACAAAAAAAAATATTAAAGTAGACTCAAGTCCAGCCAGCGAATAATTGCGAAAACTTCTTGTAAATGCGTTTGGAAATAAATTGTTCGTAGACATTTCAGCAAGCGTTTTCTAAACTTACATATGTGAACTTATTCGAAATTTTCTAGAGAAAACATATTGTAAAGGAGTGGTAGAAAATGATTCATGCCGACTCATAGAAAGAGGAGCAGAAAACGGCACTAGTCCAGCGGTGGCAAGAAGCAGAATTCACTACCGATTATAGTTCCAAATCACATAGTTAAAATTAAGCCTACAACAATTACGAGATTTAAAAATAGTCTGGAATTGTGTCTGTAGATCTTTCAGATAGAACTGCTTCTATATTATTTTATTTATTATAATATTGTTAATGTAACGATGAGCTTCCAAATACATTAGCTGTAAACATTTTAGGAAGCGTTTCTTAAGCTTACACATACATATACTCAAATTTATTTCAAATTTATTCCAAATGTCCTTGTGATACTTTTACTCTCGGTTAATATGTTTATTATAAGCTTTTAATTTTAATAAATGTCTGCATTATGTTTGGATCATGTTTGTTTAAATGTTTGTATTAAGTTTACAGCAGAAACTCAATGTAAGTGAGCTCTTTAGTTTATATAGCAATTGTTTGTAAAGATTTTACAAGCATTTCTTAAACTTATTCCAAACACAATGCTTACGTATGTAGGCTTGCCTTAAGCTTATTCCAAGCTAAATCCTACGCTGGGTCGAAGCTACATGATGTCAGGGCAATATAAAATACATTCCTTGAAATAAAATAGTGTCTAAAAATTTTCATTATAAATAATTTTACTGATTGTATTACTAAAAGATTAGAAGAAACATTTCTTTGGGGATATGACCGTATCAACTTTATTTTCAAGATTTTCATGGGTAAACATACTGACAAAATAAATGTGTTTATTGCAACTATTTTTATTTGTCTCAAATACATTTTTGCTGTTAGTATTATGTAATTTTAACAACTAAATAAATATATCAAAATATGTACGAAACTTTAGATACAGTCGTGTCCGGGTATAATGAACACCCAAATTTTTATATGGAGTTCTCTAAACATGGAGTACTCTAAATAGTGAACAATCGAAATGTTTTTCAAACTTTGTTTCACTATTTGGAGGTAAGAGAATAAAATTTTGAAAGCAACTTCAAGTAGATAGCAATAAAAAACACAAACAAAAAACTCGACTGATAAAGCTGGTATATATAGCACTGCGTCAATTTCTAAAAGCAAGAACAAGAAGTGTCCACCTTGAAAGAGTGAACAACCCCGATATAGTGAGCATTCCTCTCAATAAGTAGTTCCCAATATCCAGACACGACTGTATATTAATTTAGTAAAAATATTATTGTGGCAAATAATTTTTCAATGTAACAAATTTTCATTGTTCTTTGTTTTAAATATTTGAAAAAAAAAACTTTTAAGATATTGAAACCGAGTAACAATAATTATAGTATCAATTAAATTTGACTTTTTTACAATTTATACTTTATTTAATATCCTTTAGATACGTTTAGTATGTATAGATTAGGGCTAATGGCAAGAAGTTAATGCATCAAAATTGGTTCGTAAACTTTGTAAACTCTTGTTCATACAAATTTTGGCATAAAGTTAGCAAAGACGTAAATTTGCAAATATACAAACTTTATCTATGAGATACTTTAAATCGTTTGATGAGAGCTTATTTGAAAGAAAGGAACTTGTATTCGATTCACAGTACTATAAAGCTAATATAATTCTGATTCAGTAAATTATATAATATAAGTGAATAGTTTATTTGTACTAACAACAAAATTATTTATGCCAAATACAATTAGTCGAATTTGTGCTAAACAAGCAAGTAAACTTTTGTTTGACCTAAATAAAATATTTTGAGTGCAATTAAAAATATTTAATAGACTCAAATATAATAGATTAGATTAGATTTGGAAAATGATCAACTGCCATTCCATCCTGGTTAGAGAGCAGGGTAGATATATCAGTATTTTTTTTATATAACCATTTGACCAAAGGTGAAAGGATGCATCCTTAAATACGATAGTGTTTGCTGCAGTTTTATTTGAGACAAATACATTTTTTATTTCCGTGTAAGAACTTCCTTTTCAAGGATTTTATACTAGACCAATTTTTTTACATAAATATTTTATTTGTTTGGAATTGATTGAAAGAAAATGTTGCATGTTTGATAATAACAAATGCTGTGCTCAAAAAAGTTTCAATAATAATAATAATAATATTAATAAAAAAATAAAAATTCTTTCTAATTACGAACTACTATTAAATTAACAAGTAGTCATGGCTAGCGGAGTACAAAACTTGTCCATATACTTCTTCTTCATCTGAAAATTACATAATTAACCCAACCACAGTTTCGTTAGTGTTAATCGCAAACCATTATAATCATCAACTGGCATTGGTCGGCTTAAACGAAATAGGGGCCATTTGGAAAGCCAAATGCTATTACGACCATAATAATTTCGATTAGCTGAGAGGAGAAGAAGAACCTGCTGCACCACTTCATTAGGCCACCCAATTAAAAGCCTTTAGTCTCGCATATCGACATTAGCTGTCTCACGAGTTTATTGATCGATATTTGGGCACGGACTTGCACTGATTCTCGAATTCTTCAACTTGCTGATTGATTACTATCGAAAAACGAGTATATTAATTTTAAATTTAGGCACTTGACTATGTATGTAAATTACTCATGAGGCGCCATCTCCCTTGTTCGGTCAACACAAATTTCTAATGAAGTTGACCACAGAAGCAGACCACAGACAGACAGACCGACAAACAGACAGACAGATAGTCCGAGAAACACAGTGGACAGAATTATTCTATGCAATCAAATTGGGCTTTAATTAATAAATGACGTTAACATGCTGTCAAAATATAAAATGGATGATGCTCGACCAAGAGCGTGTATGTGTGTAAGTGTGTGCAGCATACCAGCATGCAACGGACCAGCGAGACAGTGACTATCTACAAGATCGGACATTCAGATGTGGTATCTTGTTGTGTAAGAACGAAATGCAACAAACACGCTCGCTCGCTGCAGTATATCGAACTGTGGAAATCATTGTAAAAGATACCACAAAGCAAATGTAAACAAACAAGCAGACCAGACCAGACCAGACTAACATTAAGAGAAAAAAACCAAACGAACGACGTTTTTCCGACAATTCGTCATAAATTATATTTAAGATTTGAACACGCAGGACCTGCTGCATTCAGCCTCAAGCGTCTGCGTCAGCGTTTGCATTAGCGGCAGCCACTAGACGCACTTGACTACCGATTATAATCAATCTTCCGAGATTTTGTAATATTTTATAGCCCCTCATGTAAAATTTTGTGTGAAGAAATCACTTTAGCCAACAGAGCCATTCTAAAGTCGTTGAGATAAGAGGTAAATTATATTCTATACAGTCTCGACTACTCAAAATTTTAATATTTCTGTCAAGACAATTTTAAGCTACAAATGCGGTGAAATAACTAGATTTGAATTTATAAATAGAAATTGTTTGTTTTTAAAAAATAACAAATTTAAAGCACTAAAACAGGTAAATTTTTATAAATTTTGTATTTAAACAAAGTTTTTTTCTACCCAAAGAGTTAAAATATAATTTACTGAAAATCAAACTCCCAAAGTTTCATTATTTGTTTATCAATAAAAAAAAACAACAACATAAGATTTCTTTCAAATTTTAAATTTTCATAGCTTTTTAATTTCTTCATTTTTTAATAGCATAATTTTTGTATAAGCTTCTCAATTAAATAGTTAATATATGAAACTATTCAATTGAGAAGCTTTAAACCAAAAATATTTAACTCGAATTTTGGATTTTTTGAATTTTTACTTTGTTCATTCAGTTGAGTATAGTCTACACCAGGCTCAGATTTATAAAAAAAAAACGTTTTACTTAGAACGAGAAAATATCGATTCCTTTCGAAAACCAAAAATCGTTTCAAAAGAGTTATTCCAAAAGCTTTAAAAGCCCTTAAGCTTTTAACGCCGGCACCCAGTTCTCGTGGACAAAAGTTGATGAAATTTTAACCTGTCGCTATTTTGAGTACTTTATTAAGTAGGACAGGCGATAATGGGTGAATATGAATCCAAACTAAATTTTATTAAAACTTTAAATTTTATGTGGTGGTGGTCCGATAAGTACTAAGTCTCACCGCCCCATGGAGGCCCACTTTGCAGACCTCGAGAAAACGTATTTTTTCCGACGGGTAAAGTGTATCGAGCTAAAAGGAGACTAAATAGACACTTTTCCAAAAATTGCAATTTTCTTTTGTAGTCTAATGACTTATCGGACAACCCACGTAGTTCAAATATCAGAAACCGATATTTCAAAAAATTTCTTTACATACGCCGGCAAATCTAAAAACTTGAAATCAAAAAAAAAATCGAAATCTTCCTTCGCAATTTGTGAGCTTGTTAAAAATATGTTTTCGCTGTTTCCGACAGTTTATTTGCATTATCCGAAGTTTTTTCTAAAGCAATATATATATTTTTTTTAATTCAAGGAAGTCATTTATTTTTTGCTATTTTCTAAAATACATTTTTTCTGAATTTATCGATTTTAATTAAAAGCTCCTCAATTGTATCTTTTTTAATCCTTTTTAATTCTCAAAAATCTATTTTTATTTTCCAAAATTAACTTCATTTAATAACATTTTAGAATGGCTTATTTATAAGAGCAAATAAAAAACTTAATAAATTATTCGTTCGCGCTTAACTTTGGTAATTTAAGCTCGCTACGCATACTCATACGCAACATGAAGGCCATTGAACATGCTTACGAAGCAAAGCGATACAAAGCGTTCAAGTAAGTTTTCGAAGAGTTTCATGTGTGACAGTGGGGCACTTCTATCTTCTTCTATCTGGATTTAAAGTGTGCATTTGTTGTTGTGGCATGAGATGGTTGAGATCATGCAAATAGCAACAATTTTTTTTTGCTCTTTTAATCGCTCGCAAGGAATCTCACAAATTGTGGCATATCAAGTTCTTCTGGTCGCATCCGCTCGACATGAAATATGCATGTGACTGTCTGTCTGTCTGTCGCCTTTTTATATTATCTACCTAAGCTCATAGATTCCCGGATTAAATATTAGTAATGTATTGCTGACAATGCGGTGTTTTGATTTATATTCCTTTGTTGTCAAGTGGAATTTGCATCGCATGCGCTCGCCAGCCAGCCACACTAGCCCGGCCAGGACAATCGTTTCAAACTCATGTGCAAATAAATAAATAAGTTAATAAAAAATTAAATTACAACAAAAAATATATTAAAGCTGCATGGTTAAAAAAGGAAAAATTGTTTTTATGGGCTTATAACCAGATTCCTTACTGTATGTAACCATTTAAACCAATTCAAAATATCGTTAGTCGAATAATTGGAAAAAGATCGAAAAAGTGATGAAACAATGGAAAAAAGCAACGATTTGGTTATTATCGATATTGTTTAAAAAATTTCGATTGTTTCATAAATCGGTAAAAAAAATTACCGATAAAAAAATATCGATATTTTTTTCAAAATTAAACGTTGACATTGTTTCGTCACTTGAAATCAAAAGGCCACACTATGTAACATATTTCGGTAACTTGTTAAAAAATATCGCCAACGAAATTTCGTTAATGACTTAATGAATAACTCAAAGTAACAGAAAAAAGTTTTATAAAAAGTTAAATATCGATATACCAAATTAAAAATATCGATATCACAATTCCATAGTCTTTTAAAACATTGATATTATAATACTGTAATTGATAAAAAAAATATCGATATATCGATATATATTTTGCATCCCAATAGGTCTCATAGCTTAGAAAATCCCAAGGAAATCTGACATAAAAATATCGATTGTTTGATATATCGAACAAAAAATAATCAAAATTAAAATATCGATATTGTTTATAACATCAACGACATTATAAGTCAAACACAATGAAATGAACTTTTTTTAATACATATCTAAAAAAGTTTGTCGCCTAGAAAATTGGTTATCGGTCGATTATCGGCATAGCCTTTATCGGTTTAAATAGGCATCAGTCTACGGTATTTAACCGAAAAAATGTGTTTCTAAAATATTATTGAAAAATTAAATAACGATATATCGGATTAAAAAACTTCGTTTTTTGAAACATCGATATTTGATACAGATATTAGTGCAAATATATCGATACATCCATATATATTTTGTATTCCCGCCTAGGGAAATATTTTGCATTAAGCTTTAACTGATAGTCATTGGATCAGAAACTGATAACCTTCCTATATATAAAACAATATCAATAATTCACATTATTTTATCTGCTCAACTGAAGTAACTTAAAGTTAACTCCAAAAACAAACTAAAACCTCAAAGACTTCTACAAAGGTGTTCCAATTTTGCCGCTGCTGTGACGCACACAAAAAGTGCGTCACAAACCGCAACACCGAAAGCGAGCAATTACTGCACTGATTCCATTTGGCAGGAATTGCCGCATGTCAATTTATGTCATCCGAAGGGGAAGCACAGCGGGCTTAAGGACAAATAACAAAAATTCTCGCGCTAAAAATAAGACAGCGTTACTTAACGCACAATCTGCAAAACTACTCGTATAGCAACAAAAACAACAACAACAACTACGACGGCACAAAAAAATAAAACCACGAATTGCCTCTTCCTGAAAAATTTACGCAGCGATAATCGCCACCACAGCCTCAAAGCGAATTCACAATAAAAACAACAACAACAAGAGACATCAAAAGAAGCACACTACATGCTAACGCTAACAACCGGCGGCGGTAACCAAACGTCCAAGCGTTGGCAATGTTCAGACCTCAAAAACCAACGAACCGCGCGCTCGCCCCGCTCGACCAATGCAATCGACAACGATGATGTCGACGACGACGACGTCGACGACGAGCATTAAACATCATCAGAGATGCGTGTGTAAACAGAGCCCCAGGGGCAGACCAAACCGACCAGAAAAAGACAACAAGAAAAGAAAAAAAAAAACGAAATGGATACAAATGTGCAGATACAGAGCGCAGTCAGGAACAACAACAACAACAATAACAACAACAACACTTCTTGTTGTTTGTTCGTGTGTCCAGCTACGTTCGACTATGATTCCAGCATATCCGTTGGTATGACTGACTGTCTGTCTGCATGTCCGTCCGGCAGGTGTGTTTCTCACGCAGTTTTTCCTGAGCTCACCTTCCTTGCCTGGCCTGGCCTTGCCTTGCATTGCCATACTTCTCGTTTTGTATCTGTTTCTGCTTTAATATGTCTCAAGGAGTCATCGTCGTCGTCTTCCTGCAGCACAGGCTGAAAATGTCCGTAGCTGGTTTGGTGTTTTTTTATGTTTGTTTTTTTTTGCCGTTGTGAGCTATATTTGTCTTTGGGCCAGGCTGAGCCTAAACATTGAAGCGTCGTCGTTGCCAGGTTCATACCACATAACAACGCGCCGCCACACGCTTTAAAAACAGAACACGACGCACAGCGAGCTTAAAGTTTATTCTGAGTGAGGAAAATTCAAAGAAGTAATTTTAAACATTTCAAAAGTTTGTATTCCAACAGAACTTAAAACAGAAAAAAAATTTGTTACAGTTATCTTATTTACAGAACATTTCATCTCATTGCATTACATAACATTACATTACAGTATGTATACAGTTACATAAATTTTTTTACATTACATTAAACTACAATAATTACCAATATATTACATTACATCCATTACATAACATTACATAACATTACATAACATTACATAACATTACATAACATTACATAACATTACATAACATTACATAACATTACATTACATAACATAACATTACATAACATTAATTTATATTACATCACATTATTTTATTTTACATTACATTACACTACATTACATTACATTACACCACATTACACCACATTGTATTAAATTGGAATGCTTTACATTACTTTCATTACTTTACATTACTTTACATTACACTGCATTACACTGCATTACATTACATTACCTAAGTAATTAGTATGTATTACATTACATAAAATTACATTAAATTTTTTGCATTATATGATATAACATTACATTATATTACATTACATTACATTACATTTCATTACATAACATTAAAATACTTTACATAACATTGCATTACATTACTTTACATTACTTTAAATTACTTTACATTACTTTACATTACTTTACATTACATTACAATACATAACATTTCATTACAATACATTACATTACAATAACATTATAATACATACACTTTTCCATGTCTTTTGTATCTGCAAATTTACAAGCAACATTCGCCAACCACAATTGTCATTTAGGCCCGCTGTGCGACGCTTCTCTTTCGGAAATGGTGCAAATCCGTAGCGGCCGCATGTGGTTTAACATTTGAACAGAATGATATGGCCCCCGGGCAGTTACCTACTATGAAGGAATGCATGCAGTAGGTAGGTAGGTAGGTAGGTAGGTAGGTAGGTACACAGCCGCTTGAAATTTGCTTATGGGCGCTTAGATGGTTTGCTTTTCTGTGTGAGGCGAGGTGGTGGCGACTCAGGTTGAGGCTCCCTCGTGCGTCTGTCGGATGAAGACGTGATGATGATTTTTTCACCGTTTTATTATTTTGTTTTGTTTGAAGTTGTTTAATATTGTTGTTGTTTTTTGCTGTAGCTGTTTGGGAAATTTTCAAGGTAGACGCAGTGCAGCAGCAACAACAGCAGCAGCAGCAGTCGCTCGCCATCGAGAAGCGATAGCATAAATCAAATGAAAATAATTACCGAGGATAGCTGAAATTTTGCACGTGTATTAATTTGGCCTGGAAATGGCAGGTTGTTATTTCGTTGTTGTTGTTATTGCTGCTGTTGTTGCTGCGTTCACTTTAATCACAGCAATAGTAACTTGCAATTATTTTGTTGTTGTTGCTGTTGCTGCTTCTGCTCTCCTTTGTATCATTTGATTCTCATCTGGAATTATTTTGCCAACAAAGTTGTTTTCCAAAACACGACAACTTTAACTAAACTGGCTTACCTTAGCTTGGTTTCTCTTGCCTTGCCTTGTCTTGTCTTAGCTTGGCTTGGCTTGGCTTGACCGACGAAGATAACTTTAAAATAATTGCTACTTTCCCATCTGGAGAGGAGTCCTATGACTAATGCAGTTTTTTCGATTGCGTACAAATCTTTGCGTAATTAGAAGAAAACTTTCAAATAGTGTACATCGTGCTGGATTATGGTATATATTCCACCAGATTTAAGTTTATGTTAATAGATTCATTCATATCAACCTTTCTCATACGTCACCAAAAATAATGTATATAAACATATTCATCAAAATTTTAGGCTTACAGCCTTATTATGAAACTTTCGTTTGCCTTCGTTTCGTTTTGAAATGTGAGTGAAACGAAAATTGCTATTATGACAAAATTATATCAAACGAAACATCTCTCAAATGAATTTTTCAGAGAGGAAAAAGCTTTTTTGTGCTAAACGAGGAATTATGCAAAACAAAAATTGAGCAAACGAAATTTCGTTTCAGTCACATACATTTTTGCTTTCGTTTTAGGTGCAATGTCATCGAGAATGGTTTTAAATACATTTTTATTCATTCGGAAATTACTTTATAATCTTAAATTTTTTACAATTTTTCGTAAGCAACGGTTGGAAGTTGGATTTCAAGAGATAAATGAATATTTTCCCAAATAAAGGCAATTGAATTTCCATACAATTTTCATCACCTTCAATTGTATAGTGGACAATCGGAAGCATATAGAAAAAAAAACTTACTCCTGATCAGGTATTGTGAAAATATTCCCGGTTTCCCTAAGTGTTCTTCTCCTTCTCCTCAAATTTATCCGCGTTCGGTTTTCATCCTCTTCATTTTCACTCAACCCGCGTTTAAAAACATTTTGTTAACTATATTTATGATATTTTGAAACAAAAACAAAAATGCCACCATTTAAAAACGCAAACATTTTTGTTGTTTTCTTTAGAAAACTAAAAAGCTTTTGCGAGAAATATCTATGCGCAACGTACAGACGTGACCAGAAAAAATACTCAACGAAAAGAAAACGAGAGCTGTTGAAAACGTTATAATAACAATTTAAAACGAAAGTGATTGAGTTTCAAACGAAACGTTTCGTTTCTTTTCGATTATCATAATAAGGCTGTTATTGTAGATTAAGAACTAGACCAAATGAGATATAAATATAAATAAAAAAAAAACAATTAGATGAAACTAGTTCCCAAATACGATCTCTTATATAAAATACTGAAATATTTAGGAAGCGAAGATTGGTCATGAAGGAAAACAAAACAAATGAAGAAGTGACAGTAAAAAAGATTTCTGATTTCGCTTCAGGATCCAAAATTCTAGCTTTCTGCACATACCGTTCTTATCCAATTTATTATATGCCTTCCACGACCTCTCTCCTCTTGCGGAATCCACTTGAAGGCCATTCTTGCGATGGCGTCGTTGTCTTTGCGTAAAGTGTGGCCAATCCAGCTCCAATTTATATTCGTTATTTCAAGAATGGTGGGTCCAACTTCTGTGAGAAGAATTAGATTATTATATTGTTAAACATCTGAGCAAAATAGTTGATTACTATTTAATAGTTAGCTAAAGATTATGATTCTCAGATAACTTTCATTTATCCAATAAAATCCTAAACATATAATTCGTTTCCATAGAAGTTTCTTGTATTCCATAAGTAGATGCGATGGTGGTTGACCATAATCGTTACGCAACCTACAACTACTATCTAAACCAAACCCTGTCTATGTAGGTGAGGTTTGTGGAGTCTACAATTTTACTCAAGGAAGCCAGTGAATATTTTTAAAATTTCTTACTATAATAACTAAGTATAGGATCTCGTTGTTTTTTAAGAAGCAGATCAGGAACTAGCCTCATAAATAATTCAATACACAGGACATACACGTCTTATGTTGATCTGAATCTCGGAAAGGTAAGTATATAAGTAGTAGAGTGTAAATGGAAAGCGATTCATAGCGGATTTTAGAGAGAAGAGGCACTTTGGAGAAAATAAGCTGAGTTGTATATTATTGTATATTATCTTTATTGATCTACTAACAAATTTTGTCCTATATATCACAAAAATGATTCATGACGATTCTGTCAAAAGGAGCAGGAAACGGCTGAACATGTTCTTTGTAACTTGTCCAGCGGTGGGAATGCTGGATTTAACTACCTAGGCAATGGAATTCTAGTTCAAAATGATCTAGTAAAAATTTTTGAAAATTCACTGGAAATTTGTGCAAGTCTTCACGAGAGGATTGCCTCAATTTTTTTACACTCTCCCAATATTCTTCTTTGACCATGACGAGCAGAAATTTAAAAGTCTACTCTCTCAACTTAGAATATTATTATAAAAAAAAATAAGTTTTACATTCGGGTCTCAAATGGAGTCAAAAGAAAATTTTATAAAATTAAGGAATCTTTTAAAAATATGAAAACAAACTCTTAAGATTGTTAAAATATTTTTTTTTCAAAAATTTTATAGAATTTTATTAGATTTTAAGTGTTCACCTCAGGTCGTTGTAATAAACTCGTAGGTTGGCTGATATCTCATTGAAATAATCAAATTTGAAATTCACCGATAAGCGTGAATCTTCAAATACCCAAAAGTTGATACTTTTAATGAACCATTAATTAGATCTTTTGTAATTAATTTGTCGTAAAAGTGGACAACAAAATAAATAAATCAATATTTTCCAAAGAATAATGTCGAATCACACCACGTCGAGGAAAACCCAAGCGACACCGAGAAAAGAGTTAAAACGCAATTTTAACGACATTCTCGCCCAAATGTTCACAGCAAATCGCCAATCAAAACAAATTCCAAAATGTTGATTTTTTATTAGGGCTTACGTACGTTGGAGACAACCCTCAGACATAATCGATTCCCAGTAGGATGCACACGAAATTGTTGACACCGCCGTCCGTCACGCAGCCTCACAATCGATAAAGCCGAAATGATTTCGCCTAAATGAAAATATCAATATCACCTGCGATAGAGCAGCACACACAATGGCCAAGAGAACAAAACAACAACAAAAAGAACCCAGGTTGAAATTAAATTAAAGTCATTCTCATTCTCATTCTTCGTTGACTGCCACACGAGATATTTTCTTATTCTTATACTTGAGCTTGTGATTTTTATTATCACAAAATGAAATTCCTTTTGGAAGCGTTACGAGACAATAAGAAAAAAAAAGGTGCACCCAGTGTGCGCGCACAAGTGGCGGTTGCTCTTGGTCGGTCGCTGATTGGTGGTGCACCAGTTCAGCTCAGTGGGTTTCCAGCGAAATCTTTACGCAGTCATCTCGCTCCACAACAAAAAATAATTCCGAAAAAAATTATGTGACTTTTTAAATGTTGGTGGACCACTTGGAAAGAGTTTGTGATAGCACAGAGACAAAAGGAACGCACACACACACACACACACACACACACACACACACACACACATAAATACGAAAAAAGAAAAACACTTCGTTTATCTTTCATTAGAAAATTAAAAATCGAATAAAGAGAAAACGAAAACGAAAATAAACGAGCATTAAAATAAAAATAAAGTTGCAATCAATGACCACAATCTGGCCAAGAATCAAATCGAAATTTTTTTCCATTGCGCGCACTCCTCGCCACGACTTGGAAACAATAACAAAAACCAACATTTTTGGCAAATTTTCCGCGGCCTGAACGAAGCGGTAATACGCCACAAACGTAAAATAATTTAAACTTCTGATTTTTCTATATGCCACTCGATTATTTTGTATTAGAACAAAACTACATTTAATGTTGTGTTGTTGTTGTCCAAAGGGTATATGTATTTGTTGTAAATTTAACATTGTTTTTGTAACGTTTATTTATTTAAATAACATTTTAACTGTCAATATTTTGAATGCACTTTATATGAAATAAGTCTGAAAGTCACTTTAGAATCAAAACAAATCTTAACTGATCCGAAGCTGAGTTTGTTTGCCTTACATAATTAATATCTCCAACAAATCGAAGTGTGTGGGGTATCATATAAAATAACAAATACAAAAACAAAGCTGGACAGACAAAGCATTGCCTTCGAATTCGGGCAATAAAACACATTTGATGCTTTCTTATGAATCCAAACGCGCTGAAGAAAATGCACATTCAACGCCCGAGATTTATGTCCTGCCTTGTTCCTTTTCTTCTTACGCTGTGACATTCTTTTGCTGTTGTTGTTGTTGCTGTTGTTCAGCTGCTTTTGTTGCTTGCTTATTTCTTTAATTTTTCGTTGACTTTTTTGTCTTTATAATTTTATTAAAATCTCAAGTCGACACGGGAGCGCTGAAGTTTTTGTGTGGACAAATTCTTATCCTTGCTGGAGGTCTTCTTCCTTCGTATCGTTTTGTTATGGACACACAAATATTTTTTATTGTTTCATTATAAATTAAAATGTTATCGCAACAACTCAATCGAACATTAAATGTGCATTTAAGCGGTTTCGAAGTAACGCTCGCCGTGATCATATCGGTTAAGGGTTATGGTGGCCAAAGGGGCTAACTTGGTTCGAAGTTAATTGCGTACAAATTACTTAGATAGTTGTTGAAATATGTTGTTGTTTGAATACATAAGATACATAGATCGACATGTTGAGGGGCACTAGAAGCAAACTAAAAATAATTACAATTTGATGCCATGGTAAAAAAAAACGGACGACTTCGATTTCTAAAAATGTTCAGGAATAATTAAACAATTTCAAATTTTAACCTAGAAGATTTTTTTTTATTAATTTTTTTGTATCTTCTAAGTTGAAGTAGAAATTCAGAATAATAGTTTTATAATTATTTTAACATTTATATTAAAATTGTTAACTTAGAAATCAGAACTTATTTCATAGGCCGCCGATTATGGATTAACGCAACTGTTCCATATTTGGCCATTGTTCCATTTATCGCACAAGACGCTTTATGCCAAATATCTAAATAATGGTAATTGCTAAAAATCTAGAAAAAATATGTAATGTTAGCTTGATTATTTCTTGACTTTTCAAAAGTTATAGCTGACTTTTGAAATTTTATTTTTGAATAATACAACTACTACAACTGCTAAGGCAGTCAAAGAACTGATTTCCATTCCATTTTGTTAAGAAATATTTAGTTCCTGTGAAGGTTTTACAACAAATTCGATGGATTTACAAAAAATGTTAATAATCTATTATTCTATACAAAAAAATTATAGATTCAAATAGTTTTTATTTTTTATTATTTGAAATTGTCTTGTGAATTTGGTAATGTTTCAGGACCCGTCAAGACAACTTTTATATCGTCCCTATGAGTCCCTAGCATTCATTTTCGGAACTCTATCGTGCACAGTAATTTGGAAAATGTTTTAAGTTCTCGTCTTATTTCATTTTTTTATTTAACTGATTGATAAGCACCGATTGTGCACATTTCGATACAAATCAGTCTTTTGCTTACACTAGGTGATAATGGGACGATTAACTTGTTTTTTACCACGAATTTTTACTACAAACTGGCTCAGTTAAAAGGCAGTTAGTCGTATTCTACATGTTAATAATGCCAACATCGAGTGAAAGCCTCTGACTTCAATATAGAAATGAATAAAGGTAACAATTATGGAATGCATCTAACCATATTCCAGCTGTAAAAAATCAGACCGCCCAAACAAGAAGGAATAAATTAGTTGCCAGAAAATACTTGACTTTTGTTTCATATTTCACCCACTCTGGCGAAGTAATGGTCAAATGGTTTGTCAACAATAATTGCTTTAAAAAAACTGTATTTGTTATAATAGAATATTTAATTTTGTTTAAAATTTAGATTTAGATTTCAAGTTCATTTGACCTTCAATTCGCCATATCAAAAGAACTGTGCATAACAATTAATGAAATCAATGAACGTAATTAAAATATTGAAGATTCGTATGAAATTATAAAAATTCAAAATTTTGTTTATATTTTATAATTATTGCAAAAAAAAAACATTCCAAAATGATTATCATTATCATTATAATGTATTGATTTATACTTCTATAACAATTGGGGACACTTTCATTTGGTTTCATTTTTATATAAAAGTTTTCTTTTTCGTGTAATACGAAAACATTTCAAATTATTTAATATTATATTGGCATAAACAAATTATCAAATATATGACAGTATTACCCCGCTTAAGTGTCTCTGCCTAAAATCCAGAGGTTTGTGGATACTTTAGTTGATTGGGCACTCATAAAAATCCCGCTTAAATACCTCAAGGCAGTCATCTCCAACCCGATAAAGTACCACAATTCATTCATATCAACCCGCTTAATTGCCAATGAGTACAAAGTAAGCATTTTTTTAAATTAAAATAATCAATTAAATAAAATTACCTTTTGTGAATGACGTAAGTGATGACAATTATGCATGTCTAAGGCATGGAAAAGTGTAGATTTTTCCGTTTTTACTAAGATTGACATTAAAATAATTCGATTTCAAAAGGAAAAATTTAAAATAAATTTGTTGTTTCAGTTAAATAATAGTGGATCGTTAAGCGCGTGAGGCACTTAAGCGGAACTGCTCTAAAAAGATGAAATTTATATATAACATATGGATAGAGATAAAAAAATTCCCTTCAATTGGGTACCTAAACGGGATGTGTACTTAAAAGGTGAGTTAGGTAAGCGGGGAATACTGTACTTACCTAATATAATGAAAATTTATCTAAGTTAAGCGGGTGAGACACTTATGCAGGAAACTTCTTTAAAGGTAAAATTTATATGTAAAACACAGAGAAAAGATAAAAACGATCTTCTTCAATTGGGTACCCAAGCGGGTTATGCACTTAAAAGGGAAGTTAAGTAAGAGGGGGAATACTGTACTTTCCTGATATCATGGAAATTTAACTCAGTATGAAAACTTTTTGACAAAGTGCTCCTAACCTTTTTCTATTAACATTTTTAATCTTTAATGGCTTCTGCTAATAAAGTTTGTTTATCTAAAGGTCGAAAAATAAATTGTTCAAGTGTTCTTCACCTCGTCTGCTGGCTGCGGCACAAACACATCCAAACGAACTTCAAATTGACCCATAAAGTGGTTCGCTTTGTTGCTACGAGTTAAATAAAAATACAAAAATAATAACAAACAAACAAACAAGAAATCTCCAAACAGAAAACAACTTTAACAAGGACTGAAATTTATATACAATATTTGAAAACAATGAACGAAAACAATTTGACGCTGCAGCATCCTTTCGACACACATACACACACAAACAAACGCAAGCGTTGCCGTCCATTTCGATGCCTTCACAAATATTTATTGGCTGGCATCTTTCGTAAATTTTCGAAACGCTGCGATAATAAAAGAAATTATTTCAATTCAACGTTTAAGTGGACTTTTATCTTTTCAAATCG
Source organism: Suillia variegata (assembly GCA_949127995.1). Taxonomy (NCBI): domain Eukaryota; kingdom Metazoa; phylum Arthropoda; class Insecta; order Diptera; family Heleomyzidae; genus Suillia; species Suillia variegata. Next base: position 13,010,366 of record OX421845.1, on the reverse strand, counting down.
TGGTGGTCCGCTTTGGCGCGCACTTTCTTTTTGTATTTGTATTTGGCAATTTTCGGGTTTGCTGCATTTAGTGAAAACAAAAATAAATAAAGAAAAATATTTAAGGGAATTTTTTTACCCACTGCCCATTGTGCAAGGACTCGAAAAGGACTTTACTTTTACTTTGAATTGCATTAATTCGAAAGCGATGCAATATTGGGAAATGCTGAATGATTCATTATATAAAATATATTTTTCATGTCAGACGAATGAGCAAAGAAAATTTAGTTTTTTGACCACTTTTACATTAGGCAATTATTCGGCGCAACTAACGAATTTGTGAGAGAGAGCGAGGAGAAGCAAGAGATAAGGAAAACAAAATATTATATACTGTCAGATAAATGAGCAAAGACAACTTCATCACTAGATCCCTATTACACTTGGCAATTTTTCGTGCGCAATTAATGAGCTTATGAGAGAGAGAGCGAGAAGAGTTTGTGAGAGAGAGCGAGAAGAGAGAGCGAGAAGAGACAAGGAGGAAGGTATACAAAATAATTAATACTGTCTGATGGATGAGCAAAGAAAACTTTATTACTAAATCACTTTTACACTAGGCAATTATTCTTGTGCAACTATTGAATTTGTAAGAGAGAGAGCGAGAAGAGTTTGTGAGATAGAATGAGAAGAGACAAGGAGGAAGGTATACAAAATAATTTATACTGTCTGATGGATGAGCAAAGAAAACTTTATATCTAAATCACTTTTACACTAGGCAATTATTCTTACGACACTAACGAATTTTCGAGAGAGAGAGAAAAGCGGCTCATATCAACTGACATTTTCGTTTTGGTTTACAATTCTGTTTTATTCCTCCTAAATTAAACTAAATTTTGAATATGAATGTCGGAAGAAGCGACGATGAAAACTTTAATTCTCTAGAAGAATTGCTTATGGTTGCGCTATTATTAAAGAGAATCGAAAAATTGCTAGCCACAAAAATCACCTGGTATAAAATTGAGAAATAATTTCCTGACTCCAACTAGCTACATGCCCAACTTATACCTTAGCCTAAGCTAGATTTATTATGGAAATTTTAGTTTTTTTTTAGTACTTATTTAAGTACATTATATTTTTTTTGTATTTGTAATTCCGATTTTGAAAATACACATCACACCTTAAAAAGTGTAAATTGTTGTCATAATAAAAATAAAACCCCCCCCCCCCACTTTTATTGTTGTTGATTGTCTAAATTTTACTAACGCGCAGGCGTGAATGATGCGCCACAGTGAATCTGTTGTGATATAGTTAACAAATTAAAATAGAATAACAACTGTGTGCATTCATAAAATGTCTTAAATGGAAATGCAACACTTTCGAGATACTCAGATACTCGTATGTATCGTTCGAATGTCAACGGGGGGAAATTGATTTCCGCCGGTGTTGTTGTCGCTGAGTCGCGCTAATGAGGTGCAGCTCGGGTTGAACTATTCAACTGTGATCGCGGAGAACTGCATTTGTCTGTCAAATGAAGGAAGGGTGGACGGGTGTCAGAGAAACGCACTTTTATGACTGCAGCCGCGTTTGTGACATGCCCAAACGGAAATGGGCGATTTTTAATATTTTACTAAAATTAATTGAGTCTTAAATGAAGAGACGCGACTGCCGTTATTTTGAAGGTTTCGCTGGTTGAGTGGGCACATTAAAAAATTATCACAGGAAGATTGTAGGCCATTTAAAAATCGCATTAATATTACTACAAACAAAATCATTTATAGTCGAAATAGCTTATGATTAATACAAGCGGCTGTTCAAAAGTTAAAAAAATATCTTTTTTTTGGAACTTATCTAAATACTCTAAAACTTAAAAGATACTATAGCGATCAAATGCCAAAAGTATCTAGATAGTTCTTAAAATAAAATCTCCCGTGTGTGGCAGCAGCAGCAACCTTGTCAGTTGAACTCGCCGAACTTGGCACATCCTTAGCCTTCATCTGTCAGCGGCATACAATTATTATTATTTTTTTTTTTTGTTCCGCTCATCTGAGTTTGGTGCGCTCATAAATTACAATTTATTATGACATCATTTTTTACGGATTACCGATCGCATTATACTTGTACTACAGCCGAGCGCTTCTAGCCCTAGCATCGCGCGTCGTCGCCGTCATCGTCGTCATATTCGACGTAACAAAACATAAATTCTCCATTTGTGATCTGTGAATGGGCGCCCGTGTTTCAATTCGTAATGTTTCCTGTCAGCGACGTATGGCGTATTGAATTGAATTGTCATCGTCGCATATAAATAGTCATAATTTAGGATTTTGTTTTGTGGCAGCCACACGATGGCAGCAGCGCACAGCGCGATCAGATTGAAACGTTCGAAAAGCAAACAAAACTCCTTTCGGTTTGTTTGGTGCGTCTAGAAGTTTTTTTCTTCGATCATGCACGAGTTGGTTGGCTTTTTGTTGTTGTTGCTGTTGTTGTTGTTAACTTCGGCATCTTCTTTCGAGCTGAACACTGAACACGTGAAGAATAGAGGCAGAGCCTCTTGTCAGCACTTCCGAAATTTTGTGAATTAATATTTTTGTTGTGTGTCTGACGTCGGTCCAGCCTTTAGCTGCGCTGAATTGAGTTCTTTCAGCGGCGTTTATTTTTATATCTTCTACATATGTACATATTAAAGCTTTCAGCTTGACACTTCGTATATTAATAAATTAATAGCTTCATTTGCAAGACACACAAGAGTGAAGTCCTTATGATAAGTTAAAATCATTAAGACAAGAAATTTGGTTAGGACTTCTTAACATATACAAGTTAAATACCAAGCCTCATTATCATTGTTAAAAAGTTGTCAATGATAAATTTTAAAAAATATCTTTCATTCAATTCTTATTTGTGAGGTATTCTTATACTTATACCATTTAATTCAATATAAATTGCATTCTGCATGATGGAATAAGCTCGAATATCTAAGATCAAAACGGTTTGGTAAGGTACACTGAACCAAAAATTGTTCTAAATATCAATGAATCGTGTTCATTCCCTCATTTCATTGATTTTTATGATTTATTCATTGCCTTAATGTACCTTAATTCTTAAAGAAACATTTTAGATTTATGAAGAGTTCGTTGTCTGTATGAAAATCCATTCATAATTATATGTATGAATGGATTTTCATACAGACAACGAACTCTTCATAAATTTATATATTTTAAGATAAATAAAAATTAAATAAAGCGCCCTTTATTATTTGAAAAAATCACATTAATGAATCCGTTCTTTAGTAGCATGAACTATTTACATAAGTTCAATGAATACTTTCATAAATTGTATGTAAAGTTCCATGTGTTTTATGATTTTGTACATTGGTTCAATGAATGGTTTCATTCTCCCAATGAACCGCTCTTACTGCTTTATGAACAGTTCATAGCTTAATGAACCTGTTCATAAAAGTATAAACAAAGATTCATTGAGCCAATGAACGCAATGTTTGGACCAAATTCAATGAATTATTCTTTGGGACAATGAATTTATTTATTGATTCTATGTACCTTTTTAGTTCATTGTATCATTTTAATATTTCCTTGGTTTGATTTGGTTTGCTGTGATGATCCGAGCCAAATAATGCCTTAACATACTTCTCGAAACCTCATTTCCATCTTACTCACTCAAATGCCCGATACAACTTTCGACTTCTGATAAGTAAGGCAACATAACACAGACGATTTTACATAAGCCACTTAATTATTTTCAAGGACGCTGATATCCACTTGCTATTTCAGAGATCCAAATGCATCAATTATGATTAAGCAAATGTACAGATCATATCACTGACTATCTCTTAGTCAAGCCTAAATGTTGACCAAAAAAAAAAAAACAATGATATCTTAAAAATAAACTTCAACTTAGCGCACATATGATCGTAGTCCTACTACAACAATAAGAGACAAGACATCTTTAAAAATAGCAGTAATCTGCGACGTGTATCGCATTGACTCCAGCGACACGTTAGTCGAGATATTTTCCTGTTTAAATACAGACATAAAAAAGAAACAACAACACAATACACACACGCTTCGATATTTACTCATTTAAGTGGCCGAGAAGTAAGTTTAAGCCAACTCACCTCAAGAGTCAACATGCAAGAATCAGCAGCAGCAACAGCAGCTAGATAAATAATCCTTTGTCCAGCGACAGAGCAGGCAGCAGGCAGCATGCGAAAAGTGTTGGTCAGTCAGCGACGTACGTCGTCCGAACGTATTTATCTGCTCTCATCCGGCAGGTGCAAATCGCATGTGACAGACAGACACTCGTGCGCAGACGGTCATCGACTGGGATTAACCAGACCGACAGACACACACACACACTCATACACACATGTGCACATAAGGGCCAAGACAACGCTGGAGCTACCTTCTTCCATCTTCGGCTTGAGTGTTGCATATTGCTGGCTGGCTGGTTTGTGATCGCCGCAGGTTGTCCCCCCACAGTTTGCGGGCAATCGGATTGGCATGCTGAACAGCTCAGCTCATGTTTATCGCATGTTAATCGTGACTGTAGAGCCGCAACCAATCAGTGCACAACACAATTTTTGCATATTTCTGCGATGCTCTCTCGTTAACGTACCGACCCAGCCGTAGCCCGCCGCCATGCTGAAGTCAATTGGCGCATTTTCCTATGCAGCCGCCGCCGCCGCTGCTTCAGGTGAAGTGCAATTAAATCCGGAGTTAATCTGATGGAATTGTGATGTTTTGTCATGTTACGCACGCGAAAAATGTTGTCACATTTGCGTGTGTGTGTTTAGACACAGTGGATGCATGCCTATGAAAGTATCTATAAGTATAAGTATCTATGAGTATGCAGAATATAAATGCATACAAACATTCAATCAGTCCTTTAAAGTTCTTATGAATAAGTTCTATAGAATATTTATACAACATGTTGGACTTGCACCATTCGATGGAAAAAATTTTTCCAAATTTAAATTTCGAATGCATTAATTTTGGCAAAAAGAAAATTTTTTTAAATAAATAATGTTGTAAAAAAAACTGAAACTCAAAATTATAAATAAATCAGAACATATACATACATACAAAAGGTATTAACAAGAAAACAAAAACCAACTTACAGAGTGACTCGATCAGCAGGCGCCCGATGATGCGATGACCTCAAGAATATTCAATCAATACTCTAAATAAAAATTGAAAAATGCTTTGAAATATTTAAACAAAATTCTAATGAATGAATAAATAACTGCATACTTATGTATGTATAAACTATTTTTTTATGTTTAAATTTCCACTGTAAGTTAAAGTTTTAAGATGAAAATTAACTTGAACAAAAGAAAATGAAAGGAGTGATTAAATTTTACCAGTATAAACGAATTTAATAAGTAGAAATGAACGAAGGATATATGTATATATGATATGATATATGACATGATATCATAGCATCTCATATACAGATAATTGTTGGAATGTAGATAAGTAATCGACATCAAATTATCAACAAAGTGAAATTTAAAAATTGAACATAAAAAATAACCTGATAATGTTGTTGATAGTGACATGTAAACAGAAATATTCAAGTTGTAGGCACATTGTATATGCAGGTCCGTACCTAGGAATTAAAGCGTCCGGGGCAAGAGTAGATATTGTCGCCCCTTTAAATATTTTTATATAAAAGCAGATGAACCCGCAAAAAAATAATTTCAAATCCCACCTTTACCTCCGGTCTTAATAAAAAGCATTTAAAGAACCAAAAAAAAATAAAAAAGGTACTTACTTTTGTAAATGTCGCCCTTACAATGTGGCGACCAGGGCAATTTCCCCCTTTGCCCCCACCTCCCCCCCACTAGATACATAGATACAGGCCTGTGTATATGTTGCAATTTGATGCAACACATACAAAAAACATTAACGCTCAAAAAATATAAAAAATTCGCCGATGAAAGGTTGGATACTGCTTCCCCAACGGTGTCACCCTCTATGCAAGATTGACTGGCATTTGCGTCATTCAATTTATTGAAGTTTCCCAAATTTTTTCAAGCCGATTTTAATTTTTTTAGATTTTAATGCCAATTGAATTTCATACAAGCTGACTTCTTGCTTGAAATTTTTTACTCGAATGAAAATTTTTCTTTCAAAATTTGAAAACATTTTCATATTCTTTCGAAATAAAATATTTCGAGAATAAAATTTTTTCAATAACAACAAAGTTGTTTAACTACAACTATTTGCAAGGTATAAAATTTTTTAAAGTCAAAAATATATATATTAAATAATACGATTTAAGAACAAATATTTGAATATCTATGAGATAGATCTGCTGTAACGTTAACTGCAAAATTTGTCATTACAGTACTCACAGTACTTAAATGCAAGACATTTTAGTCTTAAAAATTTTCTGTCATTTCGGAAATAAAATTGTAAAATTCCGTATGTCGAAACGAAACTAGATCAACAAGATCTTGGTTGGAAAAAAACCCATTACTCGCATGATTAAGCATCCTTACGCTTACGCTTACTGAAGGCATCATGGTCATTAAAATGAAATCAATTTCTCACCTCTCATCACAGCTGCTACATCAACATCAAATCATCATAATTTAAATACAGCGCATTCATTAAGCAAACAACAACCAACCACCAACGATACCGGAGAAGCTTCCTCTGCAAGCAGACAAACTGAAAGAGCTCTTTTGGAATACGACGATACAAGTATATATGTACATACGTAGATATATTGAAAGTGCATTTGCGCATGCGCAACAGATGCAAAAACTGCAGCATCACTCACCGCACATTGCACTGCACTCAATTAGAACCGTAATTCAATGGAAAAATCTAAATAAACATTGTGGCTTCATTGGTGCAGTGCAGTGCATTGCGAGTGGAGTACACCGAAAATGGTCTTGCGGAAGAACCTCATACGAAACAGATCAGCGACGTCTTTGTTGTTATTGTTATTGTTGTTGTTGTTGTCGATATTGTTATTCTTTTCACCTAAAGGCTTAACGCTGAGGAGGCACTTCAATGTGATCTTCACCTGTCAGCAGCATGGCGTGCATGGTTCGTCGGTTGGTGTTGCTGTTTCCAAAAGCAGCGCCAAAGTGCAATAAGAACGTCTAAGCCTCACACTTCAAACTGCTGCATCGTCGTCGTCGTCGCTGTTCTGTCGTCTTCTGCCGAAACATCAAAGTTGACGTTCACAATGGCCATCGTGATGTGATACACTTAAGAGTAACGAAACTAAAACGGAGAAGACTGAGGAGAAGACGAAGAATACGAAGAAAAACAAAACATGAAAGTAAGTGATTCGGGTAGGTATGAGCCTTTACCTCCTCCTCGGCATCATCGGTGACTGCACCAGAAACAGCAACGCCACCAAAGACAAGCGCTGCTGCTGGCATCCTCCGTGAAGTACGTACGAAGTATTCCCAGAATTGCATCAATTCAATCCTTTTGGCAGAATTTCGACAAGCACCAGCGACAGTGTGTGCAGCAGCACGACTTTTGTGCTGGGCAGCTTCCATGTGCGACAAGACTTCGCTAAAGAGATGCACCAATATGGAATGCTATATTGAAGAATTGAATAATCTTTGACGATATCTGTTAGATATAACTTTTTTAAAGCTTTATGAAGTTTTTTTAATATGTCCAATCTGGACTTCGGTGAAAACGTCAGCCCTGACTAGTATCCAAAGTAAACTTAGCTCGACTTTATCTGCTGAAACTTTTGTTAGCTGTACAGTAATTTTTTAAGTCCACCTGGATGGGCAACTCTACGTACATGTAGATGAGATTATCCATGAGAGTTCACTGTAAGGTTTTACTGTCTAGCAAAATTAAATTAGAGAATGCCTCAGAGGTTCTCCTATACTACGGTTAATCCAAAGCATTTCTAGAATTGATTTTTGATGCCCCAAAATGAGAAATTTGTATCATGGAATTTGCCACTTGTGTGTGTAATATTAAGCAATGTTGCATGTTGCTCATTGCTGATGTTGTTGCTGTTGTTATTGTTGTTGTTTTTGAATAAATAAAGCGCGCAGATCGCACGCAAACAGCGCAAAAGCGTTGTCGGCAGTCAACAAGCTTCTCCGTGACGATGGCACCAGCACCAGCAGCAGCATTAGTGGCGGCGGCGGCATGGAACGCGTCAAAGTGTCGACTTGACATTTGAACGACATTTTAACCTGTTTAGTTAGCGGCCAAGAGAAATGAAGCCGCTGCCAAATACGAAGCCAAGCAAACTTGCAGTAACATAACCTCGTTATGGAGACTACTTCATCCTCTTCTTCTTCGTCGTCTTGTTAGTGTTTGTGTTTGCTGCTGATGTCGTAGTTGTAGTTGTAGTTGGAGTCGTTGTTATTGTTTTAGTTGTTAATTTACGGAAATCAAAGCGATTCACAGGAAATGTTGGCTTGGCGACTGCAATCGTCGTTGTCGTCGGTCGAGAAATTGCATTTGACAAGAGTGCGGACGGATGTCAACAAGTTCATGTTTGTTATGTTTGTGTACAGATTTTCACTCTTCAAATTTGGTTAATGTCGAAATTACACATATATGATACATATCGGTGACGTTTTGAAAGCAACATGATAACAATTTAAATATTTATACTAATGGACTTATATACAAATATTTATATTAATAGACGATAGAAATAGTATATAGTATAGTATTTTTAAACTCATTTTAAAATGCATTTTTGACATAAAGTAAAAGTTTGCGTACTGGTTAAATTAATGGTAATATATCCAGAACATTTCTTTTAGTGAAAATTTTATACCAAATAAAATTTTTTGCACCGACAATTTTATCCGAAATCGACTTAAACTTTAAAAGTTGTGGGTAAATTTCAGGTAATACACGTACATGTATAGCATTACATAGTACTTATTGCACACAGACAAATAGCTCGTCAGAACCCTTCCAAGTATGTATAAATAATTGTGAGAAATATATTAATTTACATATATAAGAAAGATTTACCGCCAATCACCACAACATGATTTTATTAATATGAGTGATTACTTTGTCTGGAAAAATCAGAGATGTGGACAATTGGTTCTATGAGATAATCTTATCAAATCACATATGAGTATCCCATCATACTTGATATCATGTCAAGTATTTCTGTCTGTAGTTCCCGGTAAACTCTAGAACCACTCAACCAATTTCATTTAAAATAGTGTTCACATAGTCTCTAGGATCGGCTTCTTGCAATAGGGTAGATGAAATCATCCACGCCCATCTATTACCCTCACAATTTGTGAAATCAAGTGAAAATATTTAATTTGTTCGCTAACATTACAAATACATACAGATCTAAAATTTTGTATGTAAATTTGTATGGACACAGTCGAAAACTCTATCAAAAATCAACTTTATAAATAATATTTACGGAAATATTTAAAACTTTGGTAGTGATGAGTCTGAAAAAAATAATAGACGATACGAAATCTGACACGCCCACAATCAGTGAAATGAAGTTAAGATAAAATCTCTTATATCACCATCTAGTATGTGGTATATATTAATTAATATGTATATCGACATGGTCACTGATGACAACTTCTCCAAAACTGGGGCGAGGTTGAATTAAATTAACGACCAGCACTGTGGCTCAGAAATAATTTTTATATGAAAGTAAGAGTATAATTCCAATAAAAGAAAGCGACAGTTTATTAATTTTAATCAATTAATACCGTAGACAAACCCCGAGCAACGCCGGTTACTAATAGTTATATATTATGTTAAAAAGTTACCGGGAATTGGTCAATAAAATATATATTATTGTTCCCAATTTATTGTATCGCCTTTAAAGTAGGTAAATCATCAAAACATTTTGTAAACACATTTTCTGGAATCAACGGGTGCCTCGAGAGAAGAAAAAAAATCTACCGGAGCTATATCAGATGAATACGTTGGTTGGTCGATGACATTTGTTGAATTGTTGGGCAGAAATTAGTTCACAATGATAACCTTGTGAGATGGTGCATTATCGTGGTGCAAAATCCATGAGTTTTCTTTCCAAAAATCTCACCTTTTTCGACAAATTTGCTCCTAAATCCCTTTAAGCGGGGTGTTTAAATGTGAATTCCCGATATTTTTTGACAGAATGTATATAATATTATTTATTTTACATTTACATAATAATCTCTTGCCGCTACTAGTACGAAATACGTGATCTTAATTAGTTAAAATTTTATTCTAAATCTTTAACGTCAATCTAACATGATTAAAGAAATTCCACATTCTAGGTTTGTTGTAGAATAAATGTACATATTTATCGTCTCTGTACATGCCCCGCTTTGGCATATAAACGATATATACATCTGGGGAATCAATTCTTCGTAGGCCTAGTAGATATATCCAAATCGAATATAATTAATATTCTTCAGTTTATAAACAGTACAGGATGGCTCAGTTAGCGGTATAACTCGTATACCGCATGGCATCACAAAGGGCTCCACGCCTAAGTGTGTCTCTTATCAAGAGACACCATTACTTACAAACTACTGTAGAATAAATGAGCAACTCAGGGTGAGGAACTACTAAGTAAAAAATAAAAATACTCTTAATAAACAAGAGATTAAATGAGCCTTGCCATAAATAATACCGATGATAATATCAACTTGTTTGCTAAGAATCTGGAATTTTTCGGAAACAAATTTTGTATTTGGGTTCAATTGCATTCATTAATAAATTTCTCCTTCATAACAAATTTATCTTAAATTTCATTCAGTTCAATATTTTTAATAACAAATGAAAATTAAACAGAAAAATAATCCACATATATTTATAATTGCTAAAGAAACCCCTAATTCAAGAACCTCTTGATAGATTTTATTATATTATTATATATTTGGAAATATTTATAAGGGCACCTTCATCGACTGGAATAGCACAAAAGAAAACTCAACTATTGCATTGCGTTTTAATTAAAAATGCATTTCAATTATGAATACATATTTCCGCTATGACGGCTTACTGCAGCCCATCTTCCAGCGGCAGTTTTCCCAAAATCCAATTGTGCCGCACACCCAAACATGTGCAAGCGACACTTAACGAAAGAATGAATGAAAACAACAACAACTCAATTTCGAAAACGTTTTAACGACTCCATTAAAGCATGAAATCGCTTTGCTGTCATATTTCAAAGCAGCGCCAGAGCAATGCCACATTCCACATTTATGGGCGGTCCTTTGTTATTACGAAGGCGTACCGATGTACTGAATACCAAAACTCACATGTACCACAAAATACGGAAAACATCCTCAACAGCAACAGCAACAGCAACAAGAACAACAACAACTACAACAAGACCATCAACAACTCAAAAACCGATCGGAAGGACTGAAATCATATATTTTGTGGTTAAACGCAGAACGACATAAAACACACATACATATGTATGTATATGCATATGCACAGAGCCTTCATGCATCTTTTCACCGATTAAGTGGGAAAATCTGTACACTTTAAGCAACTTTAAATATGGATGAAAAAAATGAAGAAAAAAAATGCATTCAATAGCGATTTTTCGCCGTAAACGCAACGCATTGTCGCATTAAAAATTACAAAAGACAAACGGCAAAAGGGGCTGAAGAAGTCCTTTTCTCTACGACAATACGACAAAAGAAAGGACTCCCTCAAAACATGACACATGACTGGGCGGGAGGAAGGAGCCAGTGTGTTTTTTTTTTCTTCTATTTTTGCTGGATTTTTTTTTTTGCCAAAGGTAGCGGCGAACAATTTTCATTTACTTGAATACTTGTTTTCTACTAAGCAATTCCGACTATTGTCAAAAGAAACGCAGAATGTAAAATTCACAGAAGACGAAAAATAAAGAAAAAAAAAAGGAGAAGAAAAAATTAAACAAAAAAAACAAAAGAAAGAGAGAGAAAAAGGATTGCTACCGGATGAATGCACTTCATTTGAAAAATGTACTTACGGGAATTGTCTGTGGACAGACAACTCTCTTCTCCGACATCATACTGACACACAGACAGACAGACAGAGAAATGCAAATGCTTAAGTCACCTCAAGCAAAGGATTAAAGCAGCAGAAGTGCTTCGTATCTTCTGTGTATGTATGTGTGTGTGCAAAAAATTCAAATGTGCTGCCGAACAACAACAAGAGGAATAACAACAAGGAAGCAAGAACCATATCGACAGCTCCAATGATGAGAATTTCACTGTTTGATGATGATAATCTTGCCGGTGATAATGATGGACAAACGCATTCATCGAGTCTCGCTCTGACATTTCGAATATTCTGTTTGATTCGTAGAAACGAACGAAAGTAGTTTTCCTCTTATTCCGCTCGATCAAGATTTTCGGATGAAATTTAAATAAGCATTTAAGAGGTTGCTTTGACATGATGGCCTTTGGATTTTTGGAAAGGACACTGCAGCTGAGCAAGAGTCAAGCGGAGAATGAAGGGGGTTTTTTTTTTGGTTTTTTTTAAGCAACCGAAAGGTTTTTCGCCTGCCTTTGTTTGGCCACCAAGCTGAGATGTTATCTAAAACCGAAAACCATTGATAAGTTATTTATCTTATCTTTATTATGCTGAAGGACATCAGTCATACTAAATATTATTTAAAGCTGGGTTAAGGTTAGTGGCGATTCTCCGCCACCGAACTAGTTTCATAGCAATACTTTAAGCTACCAGTAGTGGAAAAAGTCTTCCAAACTTCCCGAATAGAATATGTTCAACTGCCATTCAACCGTGAAGTATATCTATAGCAGGCTGGAAATTTCATTAGTTTTTCATATACCAGAATCGGTGGCAAGACGCAGGTTTAACTACTTAGGCAATGGGATTCTAGTTTCAAATGATATATTATTTTTTATCTCGTATTTAGGTGACCATTACAAGTCGTTATCGACGTTATTACGGACGACCTCAACAGATCTCCAATTCGTTATACCAAGCGTAAATATGTTCTCCTCTCCTCGACTTGGTTTTTCAATCGGAGCCGTGTTCGTTCCCTTCGTCGTCCTTCGTCTGCTTTCGCTTTGAAGCTTCTTTGGAACTTCTTTGTCCATACATTAGACATGATCAAGCCAGCGCCGACGCTGAATAGTGATGAGCTGGACACACATAGATGTCCGCGTATAAATCGTGGTTCATTTGTATACGATAGTCGGCCCCCCCAAATCTTCATCATTTCATCGAATTTCTTTGTAATATATTATCAATGTTTAAATGTCTATATAAGTTTGGAATTGCTTGTATACCAAGATTAATATATCACCCAATCCACTTGCAAAGCTCTGCTCCATTTGAACGTCAACGACTTTTAAAGATAATTTTAAACATCTCAATTGCTTAATTAAATGTTAGAATGTTAAATGTGAAGAATGTAATTCCCACACACACACACATGCACACGATGTTTCGACTTAGACTCATTCGGTGGGTAATTAAAACAGGTGTTTATGTTGCTACTCGAATATGTTGTTTTTGCCTTTTTTTACTGGCTCATAAAAGTTCCTCATTTTATGCACTTTTTCTGTCTTTGGGTTCTTTAGATTTCTGCGCTCTGGATACGATGATAACGTTCGTTTTTTATGAGGCTCATAAAACTGCGTTAAATATATTCACATGTTTTAACTACTTGCTCGACTGCAATTACAACTTATTTTTCAGGAAATTCCAAGTTAATTGTGTTAATTTAATTAGGGACGCACTGCATCGCATCGCACCGCGCCTTCTCCGAACAATATCAGCGCCGTTAAAAGTACTTTTAATGAAATTTCTTTGTGTTGCTATTGTTGTTGTTGATTGTTGTTGTTGTTGATTTTTGTTAATGAGCAAATATGGTAGATTTAAATACTTAATGATGAAAAGATGTATTACATTTTTTTAATGCATCTTTTACAAGTACTACAATCAAAGTTATAAAAACTGAACTTTTACCAAATGCAAAGAGAACAGTGGTGTTAATAAATATAACGCCGCTTTTACTTAAGTTATCAAAGTAAGTACCAAGATAGGTTTCAGAAGAAAATGTTAATTTTGTTCAAAATGAGCGATTCTATTTAAGTATGGAATTTAATAATAATGTAATAAAAATCTCCTTTTATTGTTTAATACATGATTTAGGATCAACAATATCCAAAAAGAATTGCATTAACTTCTGGGGGGGCCTTCAGAAGGAAAAGTCGTAGCAGAGCCCCAACTACTCGAATAGCGCTAAGCCCCCTTTTAAAGTCTTTCCTTTCCGAATATAAGAGCACTGCCATATGGATTATTAAAAATATAAACCGATTTTTGAAAGCTTTTGTAACTATTCTCTCGGAAAACAATCGAACCAGGGCTTACTTAATAAGTTTATAGCATACGAACAGCTGATTTGTTTTTGGGGTTCAACCCCAACCACCTCGCCCCCAGAAGTTAATGCAATTTAAATTATTACATTTAATTTGAGAGCTATAAAGTCGATTATTATACAGTATTATTTTAGTAAAACACGGAGTTTCGTGTTATTAGTTAACAAACTCTGGGTTATCTTGGATCTTGTCTGCAAATTGCATATGATTATCGATAAATCTAAAAGAGCGAAGCCACCGAGGGTGTGTGGCTAGTTTGCAGTTTTGACCAGACTGCAACTTCCTTGAGTGTTATTTCAAAAGAGACCAACGAAACTTACTAAAAAGATATGAATTCAACTTTGTTTGTATCACTGGAAACAAACCCCACACATAAATAATCCTGGCTACAGCCTTGCTCTAAAATAGATTGTCAAAGTGATAATCTAAAAACGAAAACCAAAAGCAATATGCATGTATTTGTTGTAGAGTTGTTTTATTTTTTGTAGTAGTGCTATAACCTTATTAAGTGAGCCCTGAATCGAACAGATAAATTGCAATTCTTCGTGCCCTTATTCCGAGTAAACATCTTCTTCTAAACTCCGATTGAAAAGTTTTTCAAAAGTTGTCAAAATCTTCAAGATGAGGCTGTCTAACAAATAAAATTCGACTTATCCTTCCTTTGTTCCAGGCGGACCTCTGGTTCTAAACTTACACAGTCAAACAAATCAAATTACAATTTCTACTTCCTACCAGGAGAGATTTTAAAAAACGTAATTTTTTTTTCGGGGCTTTATTTTATTATTTATTGCATTATAAAGAAGACATGTTGCGATTAAGTATGGAACAGAATATCCAGCATATGGCCCCCGCGGCTCTAGAGGAAGGTTCCAACAAGATGACGCGACCTGCCACGCCGATCATGAAATAATCAATTTATTAGATGTCAAGTGGTCACCGAGAGCTTGCGATTAAACGCCTTGCGACTTGTCGCTGTGGGGTTTTGTTAAATCTCAGGTCTATGCCAATAAACCGCAAACAATTCCTGAGCTCAAGGCTAAGAGCTGAAATCTCCAAAAATGTTATCGAAAATTTCATGAAAAGGAACAGACTATGTCGCTAGATCCCCGGGACTACATGGGGGATATTCCATTCCATACTTAACCGCAACTTTATAATTTAATAAAAATATCAAAAATCACCGAAAAAAACTGCGTTGTTTTAACAAATTAAAAGTTATTGGGACACCCGATAGTTATTGTTGCTATAATTATCAGATAGATGGAATCTATTTATGGTTCCGCTGTGGTGACCCTATGAGAAAATTTGATTGATAATATTTTCACTTTTCAAGTTTTAAATCTATTAAAAATTTGGAATTTCTAAGAGTGGACTTGGACTAGATATTTTAAAAATGTAGACTAGACATTATTTTAAATTTTTATGGCGTAGTAAAGTTCAATATCTTCTTTTTTGAACAGGGACACTGTGATAAAGGGAACACTTTTTAAAGTAACCGGCAGGATTAATTGTATCTCATAGGTTTCATTAAGTAGAAATATGTCGGAAATCAGTTCGAGTCAGCGATTCTTATAATACTCTTCAGTAGCTTGTTCAAGTGTTGCTATTAAAATCTTCACAAACATTGTTTAATGTTCTTCAATCCATCAGATTCAAATAACAAGATACAGAATAAACTTTTTTAAATTACAAAAAGTCATAAAAAGTTAAAATTTATCCTAAGAGTAACTGATCTGAAGTTTAGACTAAGCTAACTAAGTGGAGATTTGCTTGTGTTTTAATATATTTTTCGCTTCTTTTAAAAAGCTCTAGAATCAAGCTAGCATTGTCTATAAAAAAAGAAGAATCCACTCGCAACCATCTTTCAAAAATAAATGCTAATATTTTCGCGGGAAATTAATCTTGGAAGCCAATTTCGCGAATTTTATGCGCAAAACCATAAACCAGCAGTCGGAGCAGAGCAGAAGCGACTCGCGACAGTAGCGTAATGCGTACTGCGCCGGAAGCTGTCAGCGTTCGCGCTGCTACACTTTGTCGCTGTCGATGAAAATTTATGCGCAACGCTCAAGGGTCAACCGCCAAATTTCCCGAAAAGATGCACTTGCGAAAGTACTCGCTCGCACACTTTATAGCCGCCATTGTTGTTGCTGTTGTTGTTGTTGTTGTTGTTGTAAATGGTGGTGGCGTCGGTCGTGTTGTCGCTTCCTTTTGCCATGGAATGTGACTTACTTGCAAAACTGATTGCCATTAATCTAAAACGCTTTCAATAAAAACCGCATCCAGCCGTTACTCATTGTCGCGCGGAAGCCAACACGGAACGACACCAGCAGAGCAGCAACTGAAGTTAACGGTGGTGGTAACTCCTCCGCTGCATAAGCTCGCTTTTAAAAACAACAAAAACGGGAACAACAACAACAACGACAACGACACAAAATGCAATTTTCAATTTCGCTCAGCGTTCGGCATTAAAATTATTGCAAATTGAAGCAATTCCACGCAAATTGTTTCGGAGTCGCATGCGCAAAAAATGTCAACGCAAACAAACAACAACAACAACAAAAAACAAGCTAAGGAATCAAATCAAATCTAGCGAATACGACAGAGAGTTTCGCACAGTACTTTGTGCGATTGGCATTAGTCTATAAAAAGGCGAGCGACCGGAGTCTTAAATTATTTGAAACATTTCTTGAAGCGTTTTCAATGCGCTTCCAATGCTTAGTTATAATTCTTCTGGTTCATATAAGATTGAACTGCATCAACAAATACATCAATTGTTTTAGTAATTTTGTGGCTGTCATAGGCCAGTTGGTTTGTTTATTTCTCCTTCTGAAAAAGCTCAGTGCTCAGGTTTAAATTCCAGCCGAAGGAAAATTATTGAAATATTTTGGTTGGACCATCAGAGAAGTAAAAATGGTTTTGTATACTACTATCGTCCAATTGGGAGTATAATTTTTTTTTAATTTTTGGGACACTTGGAATTATTAGCACACGATAGTATTTCTGTGGTCACAAGTCATAACCGTCTAAGTCTATTTTCCAATTTAATCAAGAGAGTAGTTGAAAGTTTCAAATCCTCACATCGAATCTGGCATTCGTTTTATTTGTTTAACTTTCTTCTAAATTCTAAGGAAACTTATTCTTTTACTTACTGCTGAGTTCTTAATTTATGTTAAGAACTACATACAGTTTATACTATGTATATGGTATATACTATATTATATAGTTTTTGATTTCTGTACTCAAGAGATTTTAGGGCAAAAAGACACTTTGGCTCTGATGACTTGTTGAACTAAAAAAATTAAAAGTTTAGGTTGAATTAAGCTATTATTCCACATATAAAAGAGCTTAACTCAAGCTAGGAAAATTAATATTTTTTTTAGTTTGCGGAATAACGAATTAAGTTGGTTTAGGTAATAATGAAAGACTATTATATAGTAAAAATGTTATTAAAAAAAGAAGAATAAGAAAAAGTAGAATAAGAAAACACTTAACTGAAGTTAGAAAGAATAAACGTCGAAAAATTATGAGTTAGGCTGTTTTCCCAAAACAGTCATTTACAAATACAACTTAAGCTACTGGATTTTAATGGATAATTTCTATTAAAAGATACAAACATACAAAATTTATAGCAAATGGCTTAAAACATGCTGAAAACGTTTGCACTGCAAACTCAATTTTGTCCTAACTCGAGTTAGACCGTTTTGGTTTGTGGCCAGTGATTTGCATATCAAGTTCCTTAATTTGGAATTTGAGTAGATGGCAAAAGCAACTCGAAGCTCTTTTGACTTAATCTAGCTAAAGGCATGCATTATCGCTCTTCTATATACAAATTTCGAAAAGTAAAACTAAGCATCAGTTTCTTTAAAGTACTGTGTGCAGTCACAATAATTATAATAACAACAACAACAACAATAGCAACAACAAAAAAACAAGAAACAGCAAAGACGCACCAGGCATAAATCCTTTTCTGGGTAAAAAACAAAACCAAAGCTGCGGCAAATGCATCTCTCGAAATGCGATACTCCACACGCCCAGGCGTTTTATCAACGCTTTCGCCTGCCCGCAACTGACACCAACCGAGCGTGTTGCATATTGTCGTTTAAATGGGCACTTTACGCGTTGCACATCATAAAAACCGTTCGCTCCTCCTCCTCCTCCTTTTCCGTTTTCCTGCTTTTTCTTGTGCTTGCGTTTTTATACCCGTCGGCGTCCAGAACAGCAGACATCGTCTTTTACCACAATTTCCTGCGCTTCCTGTTGGCTTTTTGACTTTATCGTACGTTCGTTCGTTCGTTTTTACGTTTTTGCGCTCAGATTCACTTTAAACGAAACATTTTGCGGTTTTTGGCGTGCGGCATTTTTGCTGCATGCAGCATAAATTATTTGCGAATGCAGTTCACGCGGTAAATACACAAATTTCCCTCTCGCTAACGCCCGTTCGCCCGCCCATCCGTCCCACTGACCGCCCGTTCGCCCACCCGCTGTGTGGTCAGAGCGAAACCCGACGTCCTACACTGGTGCCGCTGTCGCTGCTGCTGCTGCTGCTCTTCTTCGCTCTGCGGGTAGTATGCGTGATGCTGCCCTATGGACGTGGCACTTTTGCGATGCATGTCCGGAATTTAATGTGACCCCACTCGGTTGGCCCTTTAAGGATTGTCGCAATTTTGCAGCGCGTATAATTTAAGCGGAGCGCATTATTTACTTCGACGCTCGTTTGTGGCATAAACAAAAATAGTTTAGTTACACGAGCGCATAAGCATAAGCGTGTTGGCAAATGCGCTAAGGAAAGTTTTGCGTGCATTCATTTTCGGCGTTTTCATTTCTCTTCCTTTAACTTGAAGCGTGTGTGATTGGTGTTTGGTGTTTGTCACACAAAAAAATTGGTTGAACTTGGTTTATGCTGCCAGCATGTGGCTATTAAGAATGAAATTACATACATACATACATACATACATACATACATACATACATACATACATACATACATACATACATACATACATACATACATACATACATACATACATACATACATACATACATACATACATACATACATACATACATACATACATACATACATACATACATACATACATAGAAGTAATATTAAATTAAACTTATTGCATACTTTTAACACCCGCAGAAGACATTTCAGTACTAAGAAAAATTTCTGTCATAAATGTGAAATTTCTTTAAATTCCTTGTCAAACAAATCTTTAAAAATTGTGCAGTATGTAAAGAGTTGGGAAAGACTTCATAATCTTTCATTTGTTAGAAAGGGAATAAAATAAAAAAATTTGAATAGCCGATAAGAGACCATGCCAAGATAATAAGCTGTAACCAAAAAAAATCCAAAAAAACGGTTTTCCATTCCCTATGTGAGTGCCCGTGTCTGGGTACTTTACGACATAGTAACGAGGTCGCTTAAATAAAAAATAGACGACCTCAGTAGGTTGAAAAACAAATCATAATGATTTGAATAGACCAGACCGCAGGGGATTCACAAGTGGTATACCAAAATTGCATTCTTGTGCTAATTGAACCTGAATTGTGTCTCCTCAGGCAACTTCTAAACCTACCAACCAACAGCTATTTGGAAACTCTCTGGTTCTATCAATTATTAACTATTCTGTCCGTGCTTAAATTTTCGAATGAATCTGAGCTTCCATGTGGCAAACCAGTGTTATCTATTCTGATAATGTTAGTGTTGGATATAATTTCGCGTATGTTCGAAAAACTAAAAGTAGATAAGAAAATAAACGACATGATGACGTTCTTCAGATATATATAATAATTAATCTGAGCATTTCTGAAGTGATCAATTTTCCGATGTTAAAGAATTTATTTTCTTCCTCCGATCTTCACTTTATCTACATCCTAAATATATTATTATTATTATTATTAATCGCATATATCGAAGGATCTATTTAGATCGAATTCAACTGCGTGGAATATATTTTACTAAAGATTGTTAAATCTTGGTTATGTACCACAATTTTATCGCTCTAAAACGAAGAATGTTCAAAAGATTTACAGAATCTGATCGTGGGTTTATTCATCCAACTAGAGCTGCAAAACGATATTCATCCAAATTAAGTGCAACTTGCTTTACAATAGAACAAACCATTGCAGAGACACCTGAGTACCTATACATGTTTCGGTTTTTATATGTATTTAGAACTTACACAGTCTTGCTTGAGCTTTGAAAACATCTTTGACAATCTTGCTAAATTTTAGATTTAAAAAAGTTTTGTTTAATTTATATATTTTTTTTATTATTCCCACTGATCTATTGATTATCTATACCAACTATATTAACCTTAAATATTTACATACTTTTATTTATTTAGGCGAGGGCTGCACGAGTATTTTTAAAGCTTTTTAATAGCATTTAATAGCTTTCGAAATATTTGATTGAAGAAAGGAACAATTCCTTAAGTTCTTCTTACTTATACAGTTGTGTCTCGATATAGTGAACTTGTTAATCCAAGGCCTGTTCAAGGTTAACCCTTTTGTTCAAAAACTCGTTTAAAAGATATTAGTACGAACACTAGAGTACCCCATGTAAAAATGTGGGCGTTCACTATACCTAGACACAATTGTATTATTGTTTTTATCGATTTTTCGCTCAAGGTGGCGACGTGAAGTTTAGATAAGGACATATTTCCTTATCCAGCAAGTGGACCATGTGAAATCAAACCAAAGTCTGTTAGGAAGGATTTAATTATTTCTATTCAGTTCATAAAATTAAGATGAAATTTCGATGTTTTTTATTTTTATTAAAACTGTTCAGATTACAAAAACAATCAGCTGCAGCGGAATCACTTGACATTTATGTTGTTCATACCAAACAGATATATAACAATATTTGCCTTAAAAGTTCAGATAACTAAAAAATATCGTTCTTCCTGCCACAGATGCATCTTTAGCTAGAATGTATCTTACAGAACACAAAGAATCTTTCAAAAACTAGAAACTCTTAATAATAGATTAAAACGAATATGCAAAACTGTAAAAAAAAAGTGTCGGAATTGATATTTGCTTAAACAGTTTCTTTATTCAGTTGCCAATTTAAAGTTTTAATTAGCTGCGAAAAATATTTTCTTAAAATTTACTTAAATTTTTTTTTATCTTAATTTTAATTTCGTTGAAATACAAAATAAATACAATGGCAGCAGCTACCGAAAGTTTTCTATTTAACTTACAACAACAACAAAAACAACAAAAAGAAGGAGGAGGAGGAGGAAAAAAAATATAATAAGTCTGCACTTAATCCAGATTCCAGTTTCGGCGTATGTACGAATGTACACGCCCCACACCCAACCAAATGCCTCAGAGAATAATTTTGCAGAAACGTAATTTTGCGCAGCGGAATGTTGTCGTTGTTGTCGGCTGTGTTTTCTTTTTTTGTTGTTTTTTTGGCGTTCGCAAAACGATTTTAAATAAGAAATTTCGCTGAACACAAAACGACAAAGCAAAAAATGAAAATGAATGAAAAACAAATAAAAGCGAGTTGCCACAAAGGACCACTTTCGGCTTGGCAGCATCGCGCCAACAGCCGCCGCAGTGCATGCTGCGACTACTACGCCAACGACGAAAAGACACAAAAACGCAGGAAGAGCGGATATTGGATCATTTAGTATTAAGCGTCAAACAAGTTAAGCGACGAGGAGCGCGCGCGCGAACGCGAACGCTCTCCGCTTTGCTCCAACTTCTCCAAACGCCTTCAACGAGGACAATAAAACGCTGCGCTGCTTCGCTTTAATAACTTGCCCGCAGGATTATGCCCTGCAATGATAATAATGTCGACACCACTGTATTTGTTGTTGTCGTTGTTGTGGTATGTTTTCGAATTGTTGTTGTTGTTGTTGTTTTTGGTGCTGCTGCTTTAGCGAAACAACGCAAGTTAAATGCGGTTGGGACATCGTAAAAACGGCTCAAATCATAAAACGCTGCGAAATGTTCGCGAGCCGAAATGAGCAAATTGTACGACAAAATGATAGTCAGCCGCACAGTGGGCGACTTCAACAAAACTTCAACCATAGTAGAACAACAACCAAAATGTTATCTTTATATAAAAGCATTCAGCTTTTTAGAATCAAGATATTAAAAGCAGTTCGTTAATCTTTGAAATTGAGGTCAATATTTTAATCACCCATGGATTTGTTTGTTTTGTTATCCTAACTGCTGCGACAATGTCAAATGTGGGATCTTGTGTTGCTGCACCTCTTGTGGTCATTCTTGTTTGCCAGAATTTATCTGGAACGCTGGTGATCCTCTTGGCACTTACACAAAAACAATTTGGAAAACGAAGATTCCTAGCCAAACCGAAACCTAGAGAAATCTCGCTAACTTAAACGTTAGCGAGATTTGGTTAAACCAATTCTTTATACGAGTATAATGCTTAAAGGCATTCAGCTTGATTGTAACCGTAGCCTACTAAGATCGCTTTAGAACGGCTCGATATCGATCATCGATAATTAAAATCCACTTCATGCGAATAAGCCAAGGTACAACAGATTTTTTTCCACGAGCATTTCTGGCCAAATCTTCAGATTTGTAGATTGGAAAAATTGTATTAGTGAATCCATATATCTACCTATTTATCTATCTATCTATCTATCTATCTATCTATCTATCTATCTATCTATCTATCTATCTATCTATCTATCTATCTACCTATTTATCTATCTATCTATCTATCTATCTATCTATCTATCTATCTATCTATCTATATAAATATACATATATCTATTTAACTGTATAATTGTTCCTCTTTCTGCTTGCTTCTTTAATGTATTTTTATTTCTCTCTGTCTTTCCTAGAACCACCAGAATTCTTAACGATTCTTACACTATCTTATTAAAAAAGATTGATAATAGACGGACATGGCTAGGTTGTTATATATAGCCTCACCGCCCAATGGAGGCCTACTTTGCAGACATGGAAAAACGTATTTTCAGATGGGTTTAAAATGTTGCAGCGTAGCTGGGTCAAGCGTATCGAGCTATAAGAATGTTGCCACTTTTCCAAATATTTAATTTCTCTTTTGTCGGCTTAGTTATCGGACCACTCTCGTATTTAAATTTAATAAGCTTGAGTAATCTTTTAAGTTACAAAAATATATGTAAACCAAATATGCCAACTGAGTGGCGCAATGATTATAAAATTTTCAACTGAATTTAAGCGTCACAAAAAATCACTTTTAAATATCAAAGTACATATATATAAAAAAAATATTAATATTCAAAAATCTTTCAGTTAGTTGTTATTTTTCGAACTACTCCACTGTGCAAACGTCTTCTTGGCGAATTGTCAGTGTGGTGCCTACCTCAGCGGCGTGTGGTGCCTGTGTCGGCATCATAATCAAAATAATTTGATGAAATTTCGTCGGCATATTAGAATATTTATACTTTTATGGCGGTCCGTTTCGTAGCCTCGCCGTCGCTGATGAAGCCGAACGCATCAAAAGATTAAAACCGATGCGTAAAACCAGCGTTCGAAGGTGCTAATCCCAGCCAGAAATCCATTAGGTATGGGCGCACCCAAAAAAACCAACCCAGCTTAGGCGCAACGCAATTAGGTTTTATTGGAAGCGCGCTGAGACTGTGTGTGTGTGTTTGTTTGTTTGTGTATTTGTAGTGCGTACGTAGGAAACTATCGCATCGGATTTATTAATGCGGTTGCTTGTCGAAACAGGATTCCCGCATTGTCCTGAAATTGGATTTTTTTTGCTGTGGTTTTATGTGCGCTCGAACGACGCTCGGTGCTGCCTGCAGTTGTCGTTGCTTCTTGCGGTTGTTCTTCTTCTGCATGTTGTGCTATTTTTGTTGTTGTTGTTGTTATTGTTGTTATTGTTGTTGTTATTGTTCGTTGTTATTCAATATATCCTGTGCAAAAGAAGTTGTCGAACGCGCGTATTCTGTCTGCTTGTCTCTCCTGTCTGTCCTATCTGTCTGTCTGTCTGTCTATCTGTCTGTCTGTCTGTTTGTCTGTCCGTCTGACAGCGCTGTTGTCTGCCAATTTTCTTGTTTTGATTGCCGCCTATCATCGATGAACATCAAAACCAAATAAATATTTTTTTTTCTTCTCTTTTCCAATGTTTCCTCGCAAAGTGGCATTCTGTGATTATTTGTTCAGATAACATCATCACAACAACAACAAGAACAACAACAACAACAGCAATAAAGAGAAACATAAGTCTGCTTTAGCTTTTTGCGGCTAAATGCTGCACGCAGCAAATGCCGCTTTCCTGTCTGTCTGCCTGCCTGCCTGCAGTTATTTGCACGCCTGCAGTTTCACATGAGAAAAGAAAACATTTTTCGGAAAAATATTTCCATTTAGCACACAGCAGGAGGAGGCAATCGCCAGTCAGTCACTCATGCAGTCAGTCAGTCAGTCAGTCAGAGATCGAGAACCTATTGCACAGTACTTTGATGGAATACAAAAAATATTAATATGACAAATTAAGTTGGTAATTTTGTAGATGCAAAAAGTAAATAAAATCAAAGTTGTTGAGCTTTTAAAACTATTTAATATCACTTCAGTATATAAACTAGTTCAGTTATAATTTTTTAATGCATATGTATAAGAATTTTGAGCATTCACAAACGACAATTTCTTTTTAACGACAGCGACTTGTTGACAATGAATTGTTTGTAACGACTTTATAATAACGACTTCTTGACACGAATTTTTGGAAGGCAACGATATTTTGGAGAGAACGACTTTTTGAAGAAATCGCTTCTTAGCTAAGCAAATCTTTGAAGAAAATTACTCTTTTTAAAAGCGACTTATTGACAACGACTTTTTGGTACTGACTTTTATATAACATCGACTTCTTGACAACAATTTTCCAGAGACAATGATATTTTGATGACAACAACTTGTTGTAAGCGACTTTATTATAACAACGACTTTATGGCGAATCGTTTGTTGAAATGTTGTCGACATTTTAACGACTTTTTAACAATGAATTGTTTGTAACGACTTTATAATAACGACTTTTTGACCTGAATTTTTGGAAGACAACGATATTTCAAAGAGAACTACATTTTGATGAAAACCATTTTTTTACAACAACGACTTCTTGACGACAACGACTTTTTGTCTAAAAAATATGTGAAAAATTTGCGATTTGTTGACAATGACTTTTTGGTATTGACTTTTAAATAACATCGACTTTTTCACAACAATTTTCCAGAGATAATGATATTTTGATGACAACAATTTGTTGTAAGCGACTTTATTATAACAACGACTTTATGGCAAAACTTTTGTTAAAATTGTAACAACTTAATAATAACGACTTCTTGACAACAATTTTCCGAAGACAACAATATTTTGAACGAAATTTTGAGAACATCGTTTTATTGATATATTAAAGTCAGCGAATTGTTGTTGACATCTTTTTAACGTCGACGATTTTTTGACAACAACGACTTATTCACTACGACTTGTTCACAATAACTTGGTTACAACGAATTGTTCATAAGACTCAAATTTTGTTAGGTAAAACTCGATCAAATACATTTCGCTCATTGAGAAGCAATCAAATAAAAGCAAGTAAACAAAATCAAAAAAATTAATTATCTGACTAAATTCCAGTTTTTTCTGGGCCAACGAAGTACTTTGCAATCTTGCTCCAGTATCATTTCAATTCGATTTCGGTGTCGCGTCGAATATATCCTTACAACAATTTTTGGTGTTTGTGTTCATGTTTTGACGTTGATTGGATTTTTGATTCTGCTTCTGTATATGTGTGTGTGTGTGTTCTGCGTGTTTGTGTGTGTACGTCATCTCAATCAAGCGCGTCGCTTGTGCGTTATGCGTTTTGCGTTTTGTATTGCAGCATACGCCGCGCAGCACCCTCCTCTGTGGCATTCGCTGACAAAAATATCAACTTCTGTTTATTTTTTGTTGTTGTCGTTGTTGTTGTTGTTGTTTCTTCTCGTTGATTGTCATCGACATCGGTTGGCGCGGAATTAAGTTGCTATTGTTGTACTTTGTCCAATTCAAGTGTTAAAATTATATTTTTATTACCGAATTCTGCGCTGATTGCGCGCCGCTTGGCACGCATTAAGGTCCTTGAGTGTTTTTGTATTTTGTTGTTGTACTTGCTGTTTTCTACCACACACACACACACACTCGCATTGCATCGTCCTTGCCCGGCTAAGTGCCAATTTTAATGCCACCATGTGTTTGTTTTAATGAAGTCATTATGAAGAACGAAAAAAATTAAAGCAATTATGCTCAGATGTTGATTTGCGTTTTTTTTTGTTTTGCTCCTCTCCGCCATTTGGTTTTAGTGGGTCAGAAATTCTCTGAAAAACTCTGCTGAAGGTTAAAGTACAATTTTTGTTGTTGATACAATATATGAACAATATCAAATGAATAAATAGGTCAACATAAAATTGTGGCTGTAGGAAAAAAATCAATAAATCAAAATATATAAATCAATTTTAGCTTTGCTAAAATCGGTGTAAATAACGTAAGTGTGTAAACCGTTTCTTAAATTTTGTATAACTTGAGAGGAAACTTCAAGCAAGTTAGTTGTAGTTGATAGAAATCCGTGTTGATATGAAGATATAGAGTTAAGAACAAAGTGACTAAGTGGTTTACAAACAATATGTTCAAAAAGTTTTGGAATTATACTTAATTTGCCTATACCGTGAGAATTAGATATAACTGATTTACTTTCTGATTTGTGCAAAGAAATTATAAAAGATGATTTCCAAATATTTGGAAAAATGCATCATAGTAAAGAGTATTAAAGTAAAAGAGTATTGGGTAAAGCAAGTTCTTCACAAAAAATTTTTCAAAATGCACGATGGCATATTTTCGGGGCCAGCTTTAAAACTACTTTTACATTGCCGGAAAATCGTTTTAAGGCATACTCCAAAAAAAGTTGATTTACAATTGATTAAACTGATTAATTATTGCTAAAAAATATAATGAAAAACATATTAATATTAAAACAATATACAAGTATGTATAAAAACATTAATGTTCTTTCACTCTTATTTCTTTCTTTATATATGTATATCAATCTATCTATCAATCTATCTTTATAGCTAGCTATCTATCTTTCTAACTATCTATCTATCTATCTATCTATCTATCTATCTATCTATATATCTATCTATCTATCTATCTATCTATCTATCTATCTATCTATGTATCTATCTATCTATCTATCTTTTTTTATTACGATTGGAGAGTTTCTGTGCTCAATCCAAAATTGATTATTCGCCATCCGCCATCAGTATTCCAGTTCGGTTCTTACTGCAAATCTTACTGCTTTTATGCTAAATATAACTCAGATTAAAACTTTTAGTGTATCTTATTGTATTATGGCTACCTGATTTAATCCTTTGAGCTAATTATATATTCTTGCGATCATTGCTCTTCTACTTTTGAAGTTATATTTTTACAATTTATGTTATATAATAACTCTAATAAAATACAAATTAATAATAAGATAATAAATATATGCTTATATACCCTACAATCCATATGGCGAGGGTTGATTCGTTACCGATTTCTAAATGTAATTCTTAAAATGCGATTCTAAACCGAATTCGCAAATCTAAATTGCTAACAAATCTCTTATGATCATTCACTAAAGATAATCGCATATGGATCGTTAATAAAATCGCGGGCGAGAAAAAATCAAGGCTCGTTAACGAATCCTTAAAGAATCGCATTAACGATAGATAAATAAATAAATTAATCGGTTCGTAAGTGTATCATAAATATATGTAAATGCTTCTTTTACAACTCACTTTTACCATACGTTAACGAACATCGATTTCCTTTCGCCCGTGTTCCATATGAAAGTTTCGTTTTCGTTTTACATTAGGAAAACGTTTGCTACATTCTGGCAATTTTGTATTTATTATTAAATCTTTTTACTTGGTTGTTTGTTTAAACAATTTAGAGTGACTTTTGCCATTTACTTATAGGGCTTATTTATATTTCGAAGTAAACTTTTTATATGAAGCCTTCCTCGCAGGACATTTTCTTACAAAATCCTTTGAGCATATAAAATAAAACCACTCTGGCTGTGGCACAAACCAATGTGCAACACAGAAACCAATTTATTCCCTAGAATCGTTTATTAGTTATTGAAATTAAAAATTGACAGCTGAGAAAAATTGAGAAAAAAATGTGCAAACTTTAATTTAAATTTATTATATTCATAAGGTTCTCTCTCGTGTAAAATTTAATCGAAAGATGTAACAACCTGGAAGCACCGGCAAAATGGATTTCTCTTCGATTTCCGGTCGAATTATTTTCGGAGTTTATTAACATGTTGTTTGGTATTGTTGTTGTAAGCGTTTGTAGTATCGATGGCAGTCCAAAAGACCAAGAAAAAAATCCAGCAAACAAAAAAAAATAAAAACAAAATTGGCAATACTTTGATTTCTTGGTTGAGACAACAAAAACACAAACAGTAGCAAAAGGATTCCGCTTTTGGCACATGAAAATTCGATAGGGGTGGGGGATGGGGGAGGCGAGGAAGTGGGCGAAACATTTGCCTTTGTGTGTGTTTTACAAATTTTCTGCATGGGATAATCTTGTTAACAATTTTTGTTGCCTGCGAGCAAAGTCAATGAAAGAGTTTTTACATTTGACATAATCCTGTAGGTGCGACAGCAAACAACTACAATAATAACAACACAACTCCAACAGTTTTGTATAAATTTCTTCAATTTTGATCCTTTAAGGATATCTGCAACATGCGAGCACGAAGCAAACATTTCGCATGGCAGGAGCGGCAAACAGCTTCAACGGGTAAGCCGAAATATATTTTTTATTGTTTATGTATGAGTGTATGCATGGCGTCCCAGCAGGACAAGGTAATCAGGTGGCTTCAGTGCTGCATTCAATGATTTGGAATGACAATCACTTCTCGTTGGATTACCTTTATATGGGCGTCTTGCATTACATTTTGTATGAAATGGCCGCAAAAGTAATCAAAGAAAGCTCGCTTACCTATTTAACTAAAAAGATTGCGTAGAGGAAGCGTTTGCCTACTTTTTCGATATTATGAAGTGATTACCTAAACTATTCCAAAGAATGTGCTAATAATGCAATCGCTTACTTTGTCTTTCCATTGAATTCATTACTTGGCTCATTCCAGAGATTGTACTTCGGAAGCGATCGCCTACTAATTGGATTTAAGGAAGTGATTACATAATTCAATTCAAAGATTGTGCTTATGAATCCATCATCTACTTTTTCGATCCATTGACCTGATTACATATCTCATTCTAAAAAAATTACAGATGAAGTGATCGCTTACCTTGTTCATTGTACTGCATATTTAAACGCTTTAATATTCTTTGGAGTTAAATATTAATTCAATCAATATTTTTATATTATTTATATAAATTTTAATTCATTTTACATTTTATGATATGCACATTAAAAATAAATAAATTAGTAAATAAAAATAAAAATTAATAATATAATAATATACGTTTATTAGCGTTTATGACTGTTTTCTGTCCTTCTTGGCAATACACAATTTTTAAAAATGTGCATTTTTAGCACATTTAAATGCTGTACGTATTTCTCGCACGTAATCATTGTGGTCGAATCCATTTTTTTGGTGGATTTCTATATGTAAGTAAAAAAATAAAAACATTAAAACTAATAATACATATAAGTTTACTTAAATATGTGTATTTACTTTGTAAAATTTCCTATAATTTCTATAATTTCCTTATGATTTCTTAAAACATCTTTAATTTTTTCCATATTTTTTTTAATCTCATAGTGCCAGTAGTAACCAGGCGTTACACTTCTAATTATAGTTTTTTTCTACTTGTCCAAAAAGAGTTTTTGTAGCAAGTGGAACATTTAAATTTTCAGATCTTAAAATATGCACGTGCACCTAGAAACGTTAAAGTTTATATATCAGTCTTTTGTTTTTTGTGCCAGAGACACCTGAGTGCAAAGATTAAATTTATTTAAAAACAATTGTTTTTCGTTTTTTATTAACCTCCTTATACTACGCTCGCTTAACCCTCTCTGTGCCATATTAAAACTTACCAACCAATTATTCAGCTATTTTTTCTTTTTGTTTTATTTTTTTTATTGAATTTCACTGAGCGCCTTCAACTTGCCACTATGAATAATTAGAATCAACTGAATGTTGCTTTAAAATGTAAATGCGCAATATATTTTTTCTATTCAAACGGTACTTTTCAGTATGTATCAAATATACAAAATTTATGTATACTTTATATATACAAATTTAAAATAACGTATTTTTAATACATATCCACGGATTACCCTACCACATTACTTTTCCATCAAAAGTATTGCATTAGCATTACTACAGCCAATTACTTTTCTCTCAAAAGTAATGTAGGGCATAACTTAAAAACATTTTATCTCGAAAATTGTATAAAACACTTTCTGTAAGGCTTTAGATGAACTGCTTTAAAAATATTATTTCATTAATTTCAAATTTTCTAAAAACTATAAGTTTTAATTATAAACTTTTGTACACTTTTAAAGTCCTTTTAAAATGTATTCGCCTACAATAATTGTTGTATATATAAAATAAATATGAGGTGAATTATTCAGACTCCTTAAAAAATATAAAAAAATAATATGTATATTTATATATATAATAATATAATAATAAATTTATTTACCAAGAAGATAAAAGCAATAAATACACAAAACGCTTAAAACAACTAATAACCATTGTAAATTTGGCTATATTACCAAATGCAAATAGCTCACCAGTTCAGGTAATAAATTATTAAGCATGGAAAAACCGACGTCATTGTTTTACTACATTACCTTTTACAGAAATGTAATGCTTTGCATTACTTTTAACCAAATTAGTAATGCAGGTGGGAAACAAACAAAACGAATCAAATAAAATATAAAATGTAATGCGGCCTGATTACAAGGTAATGCATACAGCACTGAATCTTTTTGTAATCAGTTGCCATTTTTCCTACTGGGGTGGTATTAAGTATGTGTGTTTGTGTGTGTAAAGCAGATTGGTTTTGAATGGTTTTATGAACTGAAAGATACATTTTTTAAATGTTTTAGTTCGTATTTTTGAGTTTGTATTTTAAAAAAATTAAAAAATTTTTAAATACTATAATTAAAATTAAAGCTTTGGCAAATGATTCCGACTAGAAGTTTTTTTTTTATAAAAACCAATCTAGGACATATGTAGGCAATCTTCACAAATAACAGCAAAAATTATGCCAGCTAAAGATGAGTAAAGTAAGGCAAATAAAATAATACGCGCTGAAAGGAAAAGTCTACAGCAGAGGCAGCAGCACCAGGCAGTAGCAAGAAAGCGGCAGGATTAGAAGGACTCATGTACACAAATACCCAAACGAGAGTGTTGTAAAAATCAGCAACTTATGCTGGCAACGAGTGTCACAACATTTGCTGCACAGCATTTGCCGCCTGTTGGCTTAGTCAGTTGCGGCATGTCTTTCCTTTCTTCTTCTACTATTTCGACGTTCGGCGCTCTTTGCCATTCAAAAGAAAAGTTTATTATTATTATTGTTGTTGTTGTTGTTGTGAAAAATATCACACCTTCTTTATTTACGCAAATAATGGCGTGTTTATTCGAGCGTGTTTATTAGGCGCAAGGATGATCATGCCAACCGACACATTTGTTGCGTTTCATTGTTGTTGTTGTTGTTTTTGTTGTTGTCCGGATGTTTGTGCGCCTAAACTAATTTATTCTTTTCTTTTATTTTTTTGTTGTCTCTCTTTTCTTTTTTAGAAATGCCAAAATATATTAAAAAAAATTAAACTGCAAACAAAAACGAATAAAAGGAAAATTACTAGGGCAACCGAAAATATGAAAATGGATAACTTTTTCATATATTCTAAAAATTTTAAATATATTTCTCTTATAACAAAATATTAATAATTAAATAAATTAATTAATAATTTACATTTTCTTATACGTAACTTTCATTTCGATTAAATTTCGAAAGATCCTCTTCGAACGCTTTCAAATGGAAATAATATAACTATTCAAAAGTAAATTCGTTTGGAGGAAAAACCACATTTTTGTTGTTGTTGTTATTGTTTCACTTTTACTCATATATATTTTCGGTTGCCCTAAAAATGTACACTCTATCGCCCAAACTCATACAGCATGACCATTTCGATTAATATCTACAAACAATGCGTTGGCAGCACTTTCTGCACCGCTGCAACTGCGGCAAATGTCATGCAACAAAAGGCGCCCAATAATTTCAAATCAACGTTGAAAATATCAAAATCGAACGCAATTGATCTAAACTTTACAATTAAGTACATCGGAAAATGGGAAATGCCATTTTCGAAAAAAAAAATATTCTATGTGCGCCGTAATAATTTACAATTTTCAGCGGCGAGGCATGCGCGATGGCATGCTGCACAGCTGCCACTGCTTCTGTATTGAAAATATTGCTTAGGGGGCGCTGCAATGCGGACAGCAAATGCACACAATGAACCACATGCAACAGCAGCAAATACACCCCGCGTCACATTCGATTATGTGTGCACCCTTGGCCGGGCTATTGAAAACGTGCTCATACCTCCGTGCAACTTTAACCATTCAACCCTCACAGCTATCAGCATCATCAGAACGCGCCGTTGTCGACGTCATCATCGTCGTCGTCGTCGTCATCGCCATCGAAATCGCCGCAAAATGTGTTAATTTTCCTCCAATATGCCACTTCAGCGCTTGACTTGACATTTGTGCAGCACATGCGCCACACGACTGCGTTGCAGCATGCGTAATTTACGCTCGGCAACCCATTTAAATATTCAACAAACTCGAAATCAGCAATTATGATAATCATCATCATTATTGAAATAACGAGGAGAGAAAAAAAAACAGTGTTAATGACTTAACAAGGATTTTATTTCTGCTCTCTATTTTGAAATAATTTTGGCTTCCCATTTGCATGATCCTTTATGAAGTTTGAATATTTTTTACATATCAACTTGGATTATGGGTATTCTGCCAGATCCTTTACGACTACTGAATACAAATTAAGATTATAATTTTGGAAGAAATAATAATGAGTCAAAATAATTTAAGGGTATATAGTTTCTTTATTTTTGTTTAATAAAATAATCCTATAAATTGTGGATACAAATTATCATTTTGAGCAGGGATGCAAATCAAATCGAAAATTTTTAATGCACTATTTTATATTAAATCGCGAAAAGAATATTTCTGGAACCACATTGAAGTGAATTTACTTATTTAGGATTAATTTATCTGGCTTTAGGTTGTATATGGCTAGGGCTGCAAAAAATAAATCAATATATCGATATTTTTTGCAGCAATATCGGTATTATAATACCAATATGTTAGAAAACGATATACCAATACTGTCGATGTTTTTTAATCCGAAATATCGATATTTCTTTATTGAATACGATTTTCTACAAACATATTTGTCGATATTTTTAAAAAATATCGATTATTAAAAATATGATATAGCAATGCTATCAATCCTTTTTAAAAACATGTCTCGGTTACTTTAAGCTATTCGAAAATTATGTCATTATCGAGAGTTTGTCAGAGAGAAAAACTTCTAAAATCAAAAGAAGGCAGCCTATCGATAGTTATACTAACACAAATAGGCAACTGTCAAATCAATCCAGTGGCTATTCAAAATTATATACAAACGCGTGTCTAAATAAAAATCAATAAAATATTTCCAAAGTTGAATCTTGTGTTTATTTAATAGTTCGTTTTAAAAAAAAATATTCACAAAATGTATTTTTTTTAAATGTTCTCATATCCGTCAATGAAGTTTTTGAATGTTTAATTGTCAGTTAAGGTACATTCGTCTATCGGTTTTCCCGCTCAATAATAATATATATGTACTGTAATGTTGCGTCAATGTACCTTAAGAACAGTAGCTATATAGAAGTATTACATACATATATGGTAGACGATAGCTTTTAAGAAGGTAACACAATATGTTAGAAAAATTAGTTTTTCAATTTTAAGTGAAGAAACAATGAATGTGATTGACGATTAATTTCATTGATTTCAAATAAAATATCGATACTTTAAAATCACTAGATGCTTGTTCGATCTATCAAACAGTCGATATTTGTTTTCAACAATATCGATACTAACAATATCGAAGTTTTTCTTACGATAATGGATTTCTAAAAATGGTTTCAACTTTAAATAAAATTTGTGTCTAAAAATAAATAATTCTAACTACTTCGGATTGTTAAAAAGTTTAATTTAGCTTCCAAATTACTAGATAAGAATTAGAAGAGCATGTTTAGTTTAGTTTTGCTGGCTTATTTAACCAATAAATACAAAATTGTCCAACCTAATCCCTTACAAAAGTATTTTTACAGGAGTTATCATTTTACATAAAAAACGATAAATGAGTTTTGCAAAGCATTATGTTTTGTCCGATTCCAGATAAGTACTCACAGAGAAATTTCACAAAAATGTGTTCAACAATTTGCATGTTAAACAAATTAATATTACTTTTAAATGTTGAAGTAGCAATGTTATGTTATTTTGACAAGATCATGTGATAATTTAACATGAATTAAGATGTTAAAATTAGTCGTTACAAAAATTAACATGCAGAAAGTTTAAATTTAACATGACATACTTAGTGTCAGAGATGTTTTCGAAAATCAACACTAAACAAGTATTAAAAATACATTGGATCCCATTGGTCCAATGTTTTCTGATGTTAATAATTAAGAGCATATGTCAAATATATTATATGAAAATTAAATTAACACTTAAAATATTATTTTTAACACTTTCATTAAAGTTGAAAAAAAATTTAACCTGAAAAAGTGTTAATTTTACATGATTTTGTACTAGTGTGTCATTAAACTTAAAAGATATGTTCACTAAATAGGTTTCCGAAAAGAGGGTCCTTAATTATACATATCGTTAATTTTGATTATGGTAGGATTCACACCTGACCCCCGAAATGTTCGTTTACATTAACTTACTGTAAATATAAAAAAATATTACTAATAATTAAAAAAACTTTTCTCTAAATAGGGTTCCGGAAAGCGAGCCCCTTAGTTGCAATTATTTTTAAATTACAAAATGGATTTCGAATTTTTGTTTCTATATAGTTACTTAGTTTAAGGCAGCAGAGCTAACTAAAATATATGCTACTACCGCCTCCAACTTTAAAATATATGTACATAGATAGCCAATCGGTTATGTTGGCCATCATCCATAAACGTTCTTTGTTGCACTTATTGAGTGCCTAGCCAATGGGAAATTGAGGAGCACAAGACAGTAGACGTATTTGCCAAAAACTAAAGAACTAAGCTGACATTGAATCAGATCAGTAACGTACTGAAGCCTTTCCAGTAATTCTATAGAGAAATCAATACTAAAATGTGGATAAAGGCGAATGTGAGCTGACGCAACTTAAATACCTTCAAAATCGCAAAGGTCCTGTGTTATACACCGTACAACAACAAATTCGCAACAACTCTCATTTCATTTAATCGCAAAGATTAAAATATTATAGTAGGCGTATTAGGTCACTGCATGGTGGCAACTGATAATAATGAATTTACAAACTTTAAAGAACTCGGAGTGCAGAAAACTCTGGAGCATCTTCTCTGTTTCTATTCAGCATAATCAAAAACTCGTTTAAGATATTTAGGAGCACCTAAAAAATTGGATGAAGTCACCAAAATAGGAATTAGCGCTCTTTTAAAGTTTACGAATCGTTATCGCATACCGAATGCCGTCAACTTTACTTAAAAAATAATCGAAGAGGATCTCAACCTGGCACCACTGAGGACCTTATAAGTCTATGTGTGGCTTCAGTCAGTGTAAACTAACCTAACTTAGTGTAAAAATGATTCCGATCATTCAAAAAAACGTTACGTTAAGCCTCTTAATATTGTATACAAACTGTGGATGCAATTTATATGTAAAAGGATTCTTTTGGCCTGCCTTCCTGTATGAAAATAAATATCTTAGTTTATGTATTTCTCGCCTTCATATAATTTTATTCCGATTTCCACCTAAAAAGCCGAAATTTTCCACATTTAAACAAGCGAGTGCGTAAATGCTCCTCAGGTGAGTTTAAATGTTCCAATGTTCCAATCGAATTAAGATTTCTATCGTCGAGACGAAGTTTCCAAACCAACTTGTTTCCGTGCTTGAGCTGTTGCCACAAATGTAAAAAAAAAAAGATCTTAACTACCAAAACGTAAGCTTACATAATGTGGCACTTTGACTACTTTCTGGCTGTAATCCGCTTAAAGCGATAAATTCTCGAAAAAGTCTAAATGGTGTTGCCTTTAAAGCGTCGTCGTCGTCGTCGTTGTTGAAAAGTGACCAACAGAACTTCTCAACATGTTCAGGAGAGTAAAAGCAAAAAAAAAATATAAATGGAGTAAGTAAAAAAAAAACAGTCAGTGAATGTCCTTTTGCTGCAGTCAAGCCGCATCGAGTTGAGACTCACCCTTCACCAAACTGCGTCCTGCACCCTGCGTCTGGGAGTCGATCACAATGATACCAGCCCCTATTTGGTTTTCAATTTACCACAATGATTAATCACCGATTTCAGTACAGTTCAGTTCGCCCCTTTCCGTTTTTTTACTATACACTCTTATATGTATGTATGTGTATGCACTTTTTTAGTCATTTCCGGGTTGACATTGTTTGTATAGTGTAGTTGTTGTTGTTTTCATTTTGTTATTTTTATTGTCATCTTGTTGTTGTTGCTGGTTATTTATACAAGTTGGTAAAAAAATAAGCAAAATAATAATATTTGTCACAGCTCGTAATGTGGACATACAAATGACAGTTGGGAGTGATATTAAAAATAACATATTTCGCTTATTTGACACTTTGGAAATATGAAATTTGTTTTCCCTTGTTGCACAATGGCCGGGGTGGGTTAGTGCCCACATACAACCACTCATTTCCGATGCATTGTAAAGATTTTTCGTTTATGAAATTATGCATTCTTTTTTTGTATATGTCATAATTTTATTCGATGACCGGGAGTATAAGAAAAACTTAAATTGAAAATTTGAATTCGACAATAGTTTTTCTTGCTCATAGGCAACCAATGGTTGTAACTAGTAGAACCTCTCAAACATGCCGATAACTTCGTGTGGGCATTTATAGCATAATACTTTTTTCTTATATTTTAAAGGCCCGAAGGAACAGGCCTGAATAAGTTAACTAGGAAGTCACCTATCCCGATATAATCAAATATCATGAGATTAGCCTCTGAGGGGCTAGTATTTGGACTAGCTTGGGAGGTGACTGAAACGAAAACTAAAACCTAAAAATACACATTACAAACTTAAACTATTCCTTTCTGAGTATGTTCTTCATGTGTGGAAGGAGATAAAATTCATCATTGTGAGGGGATTTTTGCCACAAAATGAATTGTGACCGCTGCAAGATTAGATCATGATCATGATCAGTAATCAATTATATGCTGTAAAATTTAAATTGCTGGACTTTGACGAACCTTAGGGGAAAAAATCATAAATTTGTTATGTACAAATGATATGATTCTAATCCATGTGATATGATTCTTGTTAAGATGATATGATCTTCTAGATATGACTATTATTAATATGCGCCCGGTAATACATAAAATGTGTGCATTTAGTCAATATTTCAATTGATGAACTGGTTTTTTGTATTCTTTTATTAATAGTATTACATTTATAATTGAGACCAGAAATGGGTGAAACATAAGGAACTTTCTTTGTTATTAATTTTCCTTGTTAATTTCTAGAATTTATAAAATTTATTTTTTAGTTTTCTTTTAAGTGTAATTTAAGCTATTGATCTAGTTCTAATCCCACTTTATTTTCTTTAATATTCACTTTTGATTACATGCAACCCATTTAAACTTCAACTGGACCTACTCCTTTCATTAGGAGCTGGTGACATGATTGGGAATGTTGACGTTTTCTTCTTCGAGTGTAGAATAGTGAACCCCTTTCAATCCCACTCTCATCAACATATGGTGATGTGGTTTTGCTTGATGATGGTTTGTTATTTTCATTCCTCATGTTTGTTAATCGGTATCACCCATTCCTGGTCTTATTACTAATATTATTTAATTACTAACCCTTCTTTAGTATTCATTTTATTATCTTTCAAGCCTCGCCTTGGGCTGGAATAACATTTATTTTTAGCTTCATCAGAGCATAGTCGCAAGATGCATTTTGGAATAGGTTAGGTACTTCTCATCAAAAGGGGCTCCAAGCCTAAGTGGGTCTCTTATCAAGAGATGCCAGTTCAAACTAAGTACTTCTCGGCTAATTGTCTTATATGTAATTAGCTACAGCTGGATTTCGAAGCATTATTGGTTAGTTTGGTTGGACTGTTACTTTTCTTAATTTTCTATGAAAAAAATTAGCAGGCCAACTGAACAATAAAGCTAACTGAAAAATATTTATATATTTACTTTGATAGTGAATATTTAAGCACACCCCAAAATGAAAGATCAGATTAGAATTCCTACACTACTCTAAACAAGATAAATTTTACCAAAATTGGAATTCGAAATTAATTAAAGTATAATTTCACTTTAGACGAATTATATATTAAATAATTTGTCAAAATTTCAATAGCATTAAATTTCAGCTAATACTCTTAGCTAGTTTTAAGGATATCTGCAACCAGATACACACGAATACAACAACACAATGTTGCCAACAATTTATAAATTAAACCTAATCGAAAATTTCCGCTTCAGCACTTAAAATGCCACACATACTTACTCGTTTTGTTGTTATCCAGTTTTCACCTGGATCACGCTGCATCAGGCTGCCAAATATCGAAATCCAACAACAACAATAACAACAGGAGAAAAAACATCTTTTACCATACATTTGGCATTCAACAAAAGAGGAGAATAGAATGTATGTAAGTATGTATATTCGTAGAATATACAAGGATAATTTATTAACTATTGACCAGCATTAGGGCTATCAATAGACGTTAGCAGATACCCGTACCAGTGAAAGGATACAAGCACACGTTAATACAAAATGCGGGATGCAATGTTGCCTGCCAATGTGTGTCCTTGCTACCAGAGAGAATATTAAATGCGTTTATGTATGTATGCATGTATGTTTGTATATACATATGTATGTAGGTATGTGTATGTGTATGACTTGGCGAGTAAGTGTATCCTTGGGCAGACAAGGACAAGGCCACTTTAGACATAAATCACAAACTGCAGACGACCGAGGCCAGCAGCTCCAAAGCGGTAAGTGTAAATAACTTAACTGTTATTGTTGGTTTAGCTATTGTTGTTGTTCTTGTTATTTTATTACAAAAACATCACATCGGGAACATAACAAAAGAACAATATCAGAAACCATAATGCAATCATAATTGCATTTTTACAACGCCAACAATAAACGGTCGACAAAGGACGCACATCATCCTGCAATGCAAACATTTTTATTTCATATCTAAAAACTAAAATCATGCTTGCCGGGAAAATTCTGAAGAAAATCCTCACAACAATGACGAAGTCACAACGACGTGTTAAAAACGGCGTCGTCACAAGACGCCGAAGGACACAAGCGAGTAAGTAAGAGAGCAAAAAAACTTATCCGAAATCTCGCACAGCATGAGGTCCTGTCCTGTTCTGTCCTGCTCGACTCAACTCGCAAAAGATATTTTTCATATGGCATCTTCATTTTTTGCAATACGAGCCTGGGGCGACTTTGTTCCTAAGAAATAAGGCATATTTCTGAGTTACTACAGATGAAACTGTTACTTTTTTTTCACACGTATAAAGTTTCACACCACATTTTTTTCAGAGGCGTAGGGGTGTTAGAGGGAAATTGGGTGCACTCTTTCTTATTGAGTGTTAATTTTGTAGAAAGATACTCAGTATAGCCATAAGTCTATTTTGAAATATGAATATACCGTCAAAAAACCTTGTCATCAAA